>NW_023609934.1:0-48548 GCF_013339725.1 Rhipicephalus microplus
CCATTTATTATGAATATAGTTTTTACTCCCATATTTGAAAGTTGTTCTGTCTATGCTCCCTGCGAAGCTGAACACTGATGCTGACCTTGATGCTGAACACTGACAGAAGTTTCTTAACGTTGGGAGACTTCAATTGTGTTTGTTACGCTAGATGTTTTTCATATATGACGAATGCATATGATGAAAATGCGGCTTTAATGCAGACATTATTCGATGACCAAAATTTATTAGATGTGGGAACAAATGCCCCTTCCTCGGAAAGGTTTACGCCTTTCAGGGTGTCTCTCGTGCTCGGCTAGACCGTGTGTTTGTATATTGTCGTAAGATCTTACATTGATAATTATCCTTTATAGCACATATTTTTAGACACCATTGCATATAGCGTTCTGTGGTGTCCTGAAAATATTCTTCAGGCCCCTCTAAACGGGAACCTATGGTAGCTTCACGTACACTTGTTGCACAACGATTGTTTTATGAAAATGGTTGAAAAATTGGCACAAGATAACCACAGTCTCGATAGGTGCCACTCTTCGCACAATGATAAAGGTTCAAAAAAAAGTTAAGTATCAGGTGGTAGTATATCATGAGAAATAGCTCGAAGAGTAAACGCTAAAAAACGCTATATTTATGATTTACTTCATACGCTCAACACATTTGAAAGTCAAGAGACGGGGTTGTACGTTGATAAGATAAATGTTGGCGCACAGATACAAAAATATGATACACATATATACATTGGGGCAATCATTCGTTCGTGTGTGACTTATTTCAGTGAACAGGTAGCCATTAAGAAAGCTTTCGGGGATAAAAGCAATATGCGCTTTCTAAACAGAGACTGCATAACAAATAAGGGGGTTTCGTTTGCACATATACAAAGGAAATAAGAGCCGCTTTGAAGATTATTACAAAAGTTTGTTTACCGTGGCTTCGCTTCAGCAAAATTTCGAGGATGAAGCTGACCGCTTCACTGTCCTTGTGCCGCACTAACAGGAGAATGACCCACTTATTGTTGATGAGCAGATATCTTTGCTTGAGCAACTTTTTAAAGAGGCATATGAGCGTGTTGAACTTCTTTTCTCTTTTTTCTCAGGGTCATACAACATTGATCTCTGACAGTAAAGATCCTGAAGCTTTAAAGAGGTCATGACACCCAATTTTTGACCGCAGTCTGTGTTTTGTGGGCTGTCTTGTACGTTCACACATAAGCAGGCGAAATTTCAGTGCATTTGGTCGTGCCGGTAATATATAAACGATTATTTTTATAAATGAGCAAGTGGTCTATTGGTCGAGCAACACTGGCGCACTCAATAGCCGTGACGTAACGAACCACTTGCTCCGCGAGCGTCTGCATGGTGCGCAGTACGGAGGGCGATCGTGTTTCATAGTAAGCTGCACTTGCACTCGAGTTTTTGCAACATTGTACAACGTGCCACTAGAACTGAATGACTTGCAGAAGGTTGAAGCAATGCCACCGCGTCGCCCATGTTGCGGCGTGGCCCGAGCATACAGAGCAGAAAGAGTACCAGCGTCGCACTAGCGTCGCACTGGGCGCGATGCTCGTCGCGGCCCGAGAGGCGAGAGACGGGAGAGGAGTATGCGCGGCGCGGCGGCTTAGTTCAAAGAATGACGGTACTTTCCTAAAAATATCCAGGGACTTTAGGGGTGCGCAAATTGTCGCATCATCTCGGAGCGACAATACAAAACACTGTATCGCCACTTGTGCGTGCGGCTTTTTAGGCTGCTCCACGCCGCACGCTACTCTGGCGTGGTCGCCACGATGGCCTAGGCTTGCATGCCGCCCGCCGCCAGTGTTAGCTGTTTTCATTCTCCATAGGCGTAATCAAAGCCGGATCAAACATCAAGTTTTATTTAGTCAAAGGTGGTGTTTGAAATTTCGTGCTACGATGGTTTTAACGCTTCTCCCTGATTATTTCTTTCCATAACTCCTCGTTTGCTCCTTTCAAAATGAGGGCTTGAGACCGATTGCTCAGGGGAAGTTTGACGTATCATTTAGCTGTGCCGTTTTGCGGTTCACGAAGTGTCTCACTAACACGACGTGAGTGATGGGCACACAAACAAGGCCAAAATACGGTAGCGTGCATACCAAAGCACAACAGTACCAATTTGTACTTACCGCGAATTAGCCGCTTTGTCTTGCACGCAGCAGTGAAATTTCACTAATCGCAAAATCAATAAGACACTGACTGGGATACCATACAAATATGAAAGCCAGATGACAAAACAGTGGGAACATTGAACAATGTTATTTACTTGCAACTAGCACTGCAAGCACTCTTTTCTTTTCAGGTGCGATATTTGTAGAGTCTTTCCAATTGCACCGGCGTTTGTTGCTCGGTTAACCTCGTCAGCTGCCATTGACCGACTTAGAGGTTGAATCCACTTGAATCAACGCTGCATCCCGCTTGCACCACGCCTATCCACTCACTATTTTGCCGAAATGTAAACATCGCGGGTTCTCTAAATAAATCTGCAGTAAAGTATCAACATCCTTGTGCTGTCCATTACGCTGTGCTAGCAGTGTGGCCAATGAAATTCAGCGGCGATGGATGCTGTGCAACCCAAAAAAAACAAAAAAGAACGTTCACCGTATGAACACGCTGCCTAGAGCTACGTTGCTTCAAGGGCATTGCAGAAAACTTGAAAAAGGACAAAGCATCAAGCAAACAAGCAACTTCTCTTTCTTTTATTACGTCTCCAGAACTGTGACAAAGTAACATGTTCAGCACCCTTAGGCAACAAATCACCTAAAAGCAAGTTCTAGGTGCTGCCATGCTGTTTGGCGGAATGCGGAGACGCTAAATATTTTCCTAAATGCAAAAACACAAAAAATGCGTTGTATAGTTTGTTTTTCTGTGAAGAGATGGTGCTAAAGTTTGCTCACTTGTGCCATTTCGGGCAATGTCATGTCTAGATTTTGATACATAGAGACTATGGATAGTTCCGCAACTCGTATGATTGAATAACTGTGGTTTATCTGGAACCATTATGTTTAAGCCTACTTCTAAGTTTAGCATAAGAAAATACTAATAGGAGGCCGAGGAAAATAAAGTTGCGGCGTATGCAGATGACATTACCTTACTTAGCGTTTATAAACTTTGCGTTCGAGAAGCAGTCTACACTACTTTACGTTTCTTTGAAGTCACATGCGCCAACATCATTTTTAAGAAAAGCACAGGTATCCAACTAGGCATGTGGGTTCAAACACCTTCGGTCTTCTCAGATATCCTTTGAAATGTGACGCTTCTGTGGTATATTGGTGTGCCTCCTGATGACCATCAAGAGAGTGGCCTTCATTCAACCTCTACGGTAAGTACGATCTGCCGAAAGGTGGCAACGTGGCATTTAAGAGACCTTACAATCTTTACGAGAGCAAAACGGTGCACCATATTCCTTACATCAAAGTTTTTACGTTTTGCAGGCGTTGCACTGCTCTCTTGAGCACATTCAAGCTTTTCACAGCATATTTGCCTGTTCTCTTTCCGCCACCATCGGAAATGCAGCCGCCGCAGCCTGGGTTCAATCCCGCGACCTGTGGTTCAGCAGCCAAGTACCTTAACCATTAGACCACCGCAGCGGGGAAGATTACAGTTGTTCGGCAACTGTAAATACATTTTGAAAGAAACTGATTTTTCTTAGTGTGCAGGGAACGTTTGAGAAAGAAGATTTGAGAAAGAAATGTTTGAGAAAAAGACATTCATTACACCTTAGTTTCTTACAGACTAACCGTATATTTGTTGACTTTGCTAAAGCACTCGACCACGTCGCCCATTTCCCTTTGACTTGCACATGGAAATAGCGCATATTGCTGTGCCACGTTTACAAACAACCGTGGCTTTACAAACTCTTGCGTTGTGATTTGGTCTTGTGTACCTAAAGCACTGGTTTGCTTCTCGAAGCTTTTAACTTTTGTCTTCGTATTTTATTGACCTCCTACAGTCTTCAGTGTTGTGATTGCTTAGATGAAAGAAGCAACATCTTTTTGTGACGGTGCTCTGATATGCGAAAGTCTTGATTGTGAAGATTTATCTGTAAATCCTTTTCCTGAAAATTCTGTCTTCATCGTCTTTGAAAATTTCTAGTGACTATCTGCACCTCACTTGTGTTTGCGAAAATATTATCAATACCTTTAGTGTACCTTCACTATTGCCAATGTTGCTTTTTCTTTCCGAAGTTCCTGTTCTCTGTCGCATGTCTTGTCTTCTCTTCTCGTAAAATTGGTACTCATTGAACAGCCCTAACGGTGTGAAACGCTTGAACATGGACATAAGCCTCGTAGTCTACGAGCGCACTACAACTCCAAGCGCTTCAAATGCATTCATGTGCACTTTCACTGTCTGGCAAACTTCGTGTAAACCTTTGACATCTTATGAATTCTTAACTCTCTCTAACCTAATCAATGCGTTCGTGTGAATTTCTTTCAATTATTCTTCATTGCCAAGTTCCTCTTTCAGAAACCTAACAGCTCTCTGGTAATTTTTGTCGGAGTATTGTAGTCCTTCAATAAAAGCAGTTGTTTTTCCGTAAAGAAAAAAAGATTCCGTAGTAGAACTTTTGACTATCTGGTCTGTTTTGTCGAAGTTGTATCGCGCTTTCAAACTGCGTCCAAAATCTTTGCTAAGTCAGCCTATTGCCGTAAACATGAACATGTTTAGTTTTGGCAATTTTACATAACAATCAGTAATCTGATTTTCTGACACTTTTGGTTCAGTTCTTATTCTTTACATGGACGGTTGTCCACCAAACGTGATGACTCTTTACTAGTTGATGCTGAAGTTTATTCTTGAAATGGCCGTAATATTCTTCCTCTCATACGCCACTACTCTATCAAATTCATCTGCTGCTCTCAAAATCTCCGTTAGGCTGCCGATTTGGCTGATGATGATGCTTAGAGAGTCTGCTCCTTCTCCATCATCCATCTTTTCTCTCGCATCTGTGATGAGATTGTTTATCCTCATTCTCAACGTTTTCCTCTTCTGCGAAACGATGCTTCGATTCTTGGTGAACAAGATGCAGGCTTCCATTCACGATTTAATAATGGCCTCTTCCTTTGCTGTAGCTCTCAGCCCCATGGTTGGCGCTCCCGGCGTCAAGTCTGCTGCCTGGATGTCTTCAGCTGGTGCTTCGGCGTTCTGGTTTCGTGGACGAGGGCAAGGTGGTCACGGTACCATGTGTTGAATGATGAGAACAAATATCCAGAACGGTTGGATCCGTTTATTCCGATAATTTGAACATAATAATTATAGTAATATATGTCGTCTTTCTCTTTTAATTCTTCGTCTTCTTCTTGTTTATCTTCCTGTTTCCACACCTGGAAAGCTTCCTACAAATATCTGGGCGTCCACATTACACCAAGTTTTTCCTGGTTTAAACACATGGCTGCTGTCACTGTAAAAGCGTCCCTAACAATAGGACGATGGCGCCGAAGCTTTTGTCCATTTTTTATAACGTTCGCAAAGTGTCCTACTTAACTTTCATCTGCCAGACACGTGTAAACGCATCGTCAGCCTAGTCCCCGTTCACTGATTATCAAGTTATTATGCTTGATGCAAACCAGAATGGAGCCACCCGGTTCATTTACAACATCTACCACAGTCATTCCAGTGTGACCTAGATTAAACTTGATCCTTCAATACAAGCAATATATGTTTGTCATCAAGTGTCCTTGTTATGCCTATCTCATAAGTACGTCTACAGTAACAAAACGTCGTAGTTACAACGAGAACGCCCCCCCCCCCTCCACACATTACGCAGGTTAGACAATATTCTCAGCTTCACCCGTATCTTCGGCAACGTGAACGCCTTTAACACACCAGCACTGCCGCAAGCCATCCGCGTGTGGTCATGGTTGTATCAAATCTGATAGTAATCCTAACACGTTTCGACACATACTTAAGATTTTTTTCAGTATAGCGCAGTCAGTTATTGTGTTTGTTTTTATTTCTCACTTATCCTTTACCTTCCGAATTCTTTAATGTTGTGAAAGGTTGCGTGTTCATAGATATTTTTGAACTGTGGAATTGATGACTGAACGGACTGTTAATTTTTATACGAAGCACTGTAGCGTTGTTTTAGTGTTCACTTCTGATTTTAACTGTAACCCTCCATCCCCTTACTCAATGCCTTCGGGCCTGTAAGGTATTTTTAAATATACAAATAATGATCAGATCACACTCTGCGGAAGTTGTTGCTGCCAGTTACAAATTACAGCTAAGCCCTTAGCATGGTCTGGACGCTCTAAACTTTACACTCGTTGTGATTTTCACATGCTCCGACGCGTGCTTCAAGTCAGCTCTTCGAACATGCACTATGTTATCTGTTAAAGTGTCTCCCTACTTCCGAAACAGCCCTGGCAGGGTTTTATTTAAAAACTACTTTGAGGGGAGGGAGCAACAACACAAGATCTTAGGACAACAATTAACGTGAGGGCAAAATGGCTGAAGTTACCTCGTAAAAAGACCAAACTAGTGGCTGAGCAGTTCAGAAAATTGAAAAAAAAATCAAGTAGTCATCGCTAATTTTATAAGAAAGCTGTTCGCGACTGACAAACTATTTCTGTCTTTTTTTGCATAGCCCAGAATTTCGTTACTTTTTTATTTCTAAAATTCGGTAATTAGGCCTATACTCCTATGGTTAGCAGCGCCACTCTTCTAAGACATCAATAAAAAAATAGTATTTGCATAACAGGCATGGAAGCTTGACCATAACCCCACAATGAAAAGAATATTATTTGTTAGCAGAAAGCCCATACACATGTGCACGCAACAGGTGATTCGTTGAAAGCCGGCTTTTGCTCACACGTCAACCATGTCGTAGCGGAGTCTTGGTTCACACATTATGCCATTGTCAAAGAAACTTGTTTCTCAAGGAAGGTTCTCTGAAGAATAGAGATATGATTTGTTAAAATGCTCTCGCTTTCTTTACACCAACCAACGCGAGATCATTTAACGCAACACTACCGCAAAAACAGGTGTAGAACTACAGTGAAGCCTTGCTGATAGATCAAAAACCACCGAATAGCTGACGCTTGACCTATCAGAAAAAATATCAGTGATTAACCTAATGTAAATTCTCGAAAGACAGAGTATACGCGATTTACCAAACATAACATTTTCCTCCGAAAGCCTGTATACTTTAGCTGTTTCAAAGATGCAAAGATAGTGCGGAACAAATGTCTGGTCACTACTTCAACCAGAGAGCCTGGTATAATTCTAGCCTTACTTTCACTCATTTGACATGTGAAATGTGCAAATAATTTTTTTTCTGGCGTTAAAATGTGAAAATAACTATTCACCCTCAAGTACAAGAAAATATCTACAAAAAAATTTATTAAGTGTGTCATTTTCACAGAAGGATTCCGGGTGCAGTTAATGCTATTCTATAGATGTTTGCTCGCGCATTCTTTTAAATGTTTTTTTAACAAAACATATAAAGAAGGGCTGCCTGTAAAAGCAGAAAATGCACACTGGTATCTTCACTCAATATTCGCCTGTTTGACTTGTACGTGGAGTGCTACAGAGACATGCAGAATGTTTTTATCTTCTCAGTAGCAATTTATACAAATGGCTTTATGGGTGAGTTAATTTTTATGACAGGCTACAACTGACAGGTTAAAAGTAATTATAACTTGAGTTTTACGTTGGAAAACACCGATACGATTATAAGAGGCGCTGTAGTGCAGGGCTCCAGACATTTCGACCACCTGGGGTTCTTTATCGCGGACCTAAATCGAAGTACGTGGGCCTCAAGCACTTTCGCCTTGATCGAAAATGCAGCCGCCGGGGACACTGAACTGCTATCCATTCTTCGTAAAATGCATTGCACTATTGCACGGGGTGAAGCATTGGTGTTCTTCAAACCTGTTTTGTTTTAGACTTTGGGCATTTAGACGTTGTTTTGGCCATTTTCTTAGTTTTGTATGCCTACTAGACAGTTTTTAAAGAATGCCACTAAAGACGATGAAATATAGTTGTAGCATGGCTTTTCGGTAAAACACTTGTTGTCATGCAGAATGTCTGGCTTTAATTTCCAGGTCGAATAACTCTACAAAGCGTTCCATATGGTGGTTTTTTTTGCGGACGCACTCGACGACACTTATTTCGTGCATCATGCATTCATACATAGGCAAAATATTAAGAATAACTAATGCTAACAACATGGTTCTATTTTAGCTCTGACGAAGGTTGAAAACGTGATTTCACTAGCTCCAGAGTGCCAACATTCTCATGACATCAAGTTTCAGTCTCCAGGGCCAAACGCGCCTTGCTTCCTGCGTGTGGTTACTTATGCGCAGCGCCCGTAAAATGCATCCAAAGCGAGTCAACCGGCGACAACACTGCCTGGCTCGTGACTGAGGCTTTTTTCACAACAATTTCGGAGCTACACTTCCTTACCTTATAGTCCTTTCCTTTACAGCTCCATAACGACGCACGGATGAATGGGAGCGCTCACATGTCTGGTGAGTGGAACAGGGCTTCCCTTAGTTCTTCAAGGGATCGATGACGCAAACATAGGCATTGGAGCAGTGGAGCTTGACATTATCTCGTTGCCCAGGAATTATGAAGTTCAGACTTGTTTCACAACTACTCAAGCATTTGCTAGAAGGTAGCGATGAATTCGGAAGCATTTGAACCAAGTTCACTCCTGACTAGAGCCTCTTATTGAATCACCATTTATTTATGTGGAACTCACAATAAACCGATGCGAGTAGTAAAACACTATCACTGAAATTACAGGCATCCAATAACGCGAAGCGTGTTTGGAATTCTGGCGCATGTCAGTTGTGGTAAACAATTTTTTTAGATGCGAAGGAGCTCTTTGACTTGCCTGTGTAACGCTGTACGTTTGTGACTCTATGGCGATGCGCCACGCCACGCTCGCGTCACCGTAGTGGCTGGAACGATGCCAAGTAGGTCAAGTTGCAGCTGCGCGTTGATGCACCCCCTCTCTCTCACGCGCAGCAGCTGATTGCCCCCTATGTATGCTCGCAACACACTTCTCTCTTGTTTCATCCTTTGCGCCACCCGCTATGCTCGACCACACGTCGAGTGGCTACACTACACTGTGAGCAAATACTATCCGAGTTAGTGTTTTTTGCGGCTCATGACCTCTGAAAGCTCTCTCGCGTTTTCAATACTACCTCGTGTTGGAGTAAAAAGCGGTACATGACATAGTTTTATCACCACCTCTGAGGCACGTAGTAAACTGATGTCAAAATGCAGTTTTACCACGTAGGCAGTTTTCAGTGACGTGACTTTTAACCTGCATTTCAGGGTTTATTACCACGTGACTGCAAGTTGCAGCTGCTTCGGCGGCTTTTGCCCCATACCCCCCAAAGTGACGCTCTCAGTGAATCTTGAAGGTACGCGAGGACCACAGATGTTCTTTTTTTTGCGTCGTCGTGCCTCATATTCCACTCGGGTAAACGCAGTTTTACTGGAACTGGGGCAGCATAAGAACAACAAGCTAGGAAAGCATTCTGTGAACGGAAAAAAGGGAGGAAGGGCTCTTAAAAAAAGAACCTGCTGTGGAAAGTACTCTTGCATATTTGCGCGAATCGTTGGCTTTTGCTCTATAGCGGCCCTGAAGATAGATGGTACAAGAATTTTGGAATACGGGTGTCTGGTTGAGCTGATGGAGCTCACGTGATTCCTAAATCAACGAGTAACCGTGCACTTGCGAGCGCGAGCCTCCGCACCTGTACGTCGCGGATACTTCGCCTCCATGCCGAATCGCGAAGATCTGCCAGTGGTAACATAATCAAGCTGGTGTCATCATCCGTGGTTGCTTCCTGGAGAAGCGATAAGCAAAGCGCTTCACTATGTCGTCCGCACCGAGCCGCGGCCGCCAGTGACCAGTAGGAGTGTGTCGCCGGGGCAGGTGAAAGAAGCATCGCATATATTTTGTTCCACAGAAGACAATGTCTGCTGGAGTAAAGTGCTGCCCGAATCGTCCGCCCCATCCACCACCAACTATTTTCAAACATGTAGCGCGAAGGCGAGTGCCGATACGAGGCAGACGGAACCAACAAGCGGATGGCGGTGAGCAAGAAGAAAACTCAGACGGTGGTCGTTGGAAGTACATACATCGCCACGTACCCGTAAGACTCCGCTGATAGCGGACATGTATTCATTTGTGTCTGAAATGACGACGAAATTCGCACACGAGGTGTATTCTGTGATAGCCAGCTGTGTTTCATCGCATAGCCGTGCTCCTCGAAAAGGCCTAGTACACCATCGGTAAGAAGCTTGTATACAGGCGTGTGCCGCTCTTCTACGCCCGTTCTCATGAATACGTGCTGCTACTGTGCTTGTGCATCGCCGCTCAGTGAAAATCATGTAGCTGCCATGGTTTGTGTCTTAATAGGTATATTTTGTGAACTTGTGCATCAGCACTGCTAACACTGGTGAGGCCAATAGGCCATGTGCCAGCTAATTATTGGATAATGAAGAAGGTGAGGTAGGGTGGGCTTATATTAAAAGGTCGGTGTGACTTCTAGTGACCTGCAGCGCACTTTAAGTTTACGCTTGCACTTTCAACCGTTATTGCTAATCATTGCGAAAAAAAAACAGCTCTCTCACCGGTACTACACGGCAGGTGAAAAGTCGTGCCTATGTATACTGGATTGTCAAAGTGCTGTCGAGTAACACGTGCAGTCTGTTCAAGTAGTGAGTTATTCTCCATTTGTTGTGTTTACGTGTTTGGGGTGTATGTTAATCTATGTGTCATCAATTCTGCCGTCGTTTGATAATAATAGCTTTGTTGATTTTGGGCAAATGCACTCGTTAACTTTTATTATTTTTTGCTCATGAAATAACTCCAGAAATCCCATCAAAACCCTTTTGAAGGCTGTAAAAATTTAATCTCTCTATACTCACTCAAAACCTAAGAGGGGTAAATAATGACTACCTTTCCTACGTTCAAGAATCCAGTTAGCACGAGAGTAAATTTTAACTTCGACTCGTAGGGGTAAAAAATCTAGAAAAGGTAGTGCGCTAACGGGCAAGTGGTTTACCCAGTTTTTGAGGATATTTCAGGATATTTTCGTCTAGTGTGTAGACAAGTTGTACAAATGACTTGCAGGCTGGGTCCGTACGGCTCATGTGAATGCGTGACTAAATCTGTCTACTATTTAAGCTCGTTTATGTGCGATAAAACGTACACGGAGACCAACCCGCCTCTCATGTCCTTGCGTTTCAAACAAATGTTCACTCAAGTAAACGCTACGCATAGCTTCCCTTCAAACCATTCTTCCAGCATCCGCGTCGATGCCAGTTTCAACAGGGTGAGTGCTGTGCGCGCAACTGATGCTTTACATCCCATCAGGGTTCCCTTCAGAGAAATGGTGCATAATAAAATTCTAATAACGTGCTTGATGGCAATGCCAGTATTTCACTATAGGGAATGTATGCCATATTCATGCGGCTGTAATCCAGCAACTCTGCTAATACTGCCATCTGCTCACGCAACATGCTTTTTCCTGTTTCATCATTACATAAAAAATTAACGCAATAATCTGACCCTAGTTTAGCGAAGTAAACCAAAGAACCTGAGTAGTATTTCGTATCTACTATGTGCCCGCATTGCGCTCTAAAGGCACAACTCGGGCCCGTGGTACAACAATAGACAGAGAAATCACCGCACCATCACGTGAAAAATTACACATCAGCATACTAGAAGCGATACTTACGTCATAATATACCCCGAAAGGACAAACGAAATTGCAAAACAATGCCACGAGGCATCTTGGCGTGTTAATGTTTTGTCGGAAGTGATAATTGTGAGATGTTTCTAGAGAACGAATAAACGTAAGCTGCCTCCTGCCTTTGAGACCGCAAAACGATTGTCGCTGAATAAAGCGCTCAGAGGCAGCACAATGCAGCCGAGGATTTATTTGCGTCGTTCTTGAATGTACGGGTAACTATTTGTTGCGCGTAAAAAGAACGCCTCTATCGTCATGCATTTTTCATGAAATAATGTGAAATATTTGGTAGTGACTTTTTATGTTGTAAGTTGTGTCCTATGCTCCTAAAACCTGATATCCTTGTTCCGCGCAACTGCAGATTATGCAAGCCCAGAGTGTCGAGGTTCTTTATTGTATTGTGCGAAATTAGCTATTGTTAACTCAAAAAGCTGATTGCGGCCGAAAATCGATAGAACAGAGCTAGTGACTGTGGGGAAGTACTGATTTGGCGTTGCTAAAATACTTCGGAATGCGCAAAAGTCCATCTAGAAAAAGAAATTGAACGCAGACCACACAGAGCTCATTTTAAAGCATGTGAAATTGACTATAAAGCTGAGATACTTCAACAAGTTATAGAAGCGAAGCTCCTTATGTCGTAGGTCATGTGTCCTCGATATATGTAGTGGTAACAGGAGTAGTCGAGCAGGTAGCCATCACTCGTTCAGTCCTTGGAATGCCTGCTGGATGGCGGTACTCGAGTGTGATGAATATACGACGAAAAGATGCGACACCGTCGTACTTGGAGTGTTCACTAGATGGACGGCGGGATGGACACACGTACAAACAGACGTACATACGGACGGAAAAGCAGAAGGACGGACGGACGGATGGGCAGAACAATGAATGGACAGATGGATAGAGAGTCAGATGGATGAACCCTACAGAAACTTACTGGATGAAACGCAGAAAGGATCTACAGCCACCATAGTTGTCTCTAAACAAAGTGATAGAATCCCAATAAGGAAGGGCATAATGCTGGTAGACACGTTCTCTCCAGTGTTATTCACCACGTCTTTACAGGAGGTTTTCAGAACTCTAAATTGTGACGATTTAGCGATAACAGTTAATGGAGAGAATCTTAGTAATCTGTGATTCGCTGACAACATTGTCTCGATGAGTAACTCAAGGGACAAATCACAGCATATAATTACTGAGCTGCACACGGGGAAAAGAAGAGTAAGTCTGAAAAATGTTCTGCACAAAGTTTAAGTAATGTGCCACAGCCTCGGCAGACAACAGCACTTTGCTGTAGGTGGAGATACGCTGGAAGTTGTAAATGAATACCACGGAGCCGAACCATTATAGTGAAATACTAGAAGAATAGTAGTGGGGTGAATCACATTTGGCAAGCATTCTCAAATCATGAACGACAATCTGCCACTGACCCATAGAAAGAAGGTATATAAGAGCTGCACCTTGCTGGCACTTATGTACAGAGCTGAAAACTGGAGACCTATCAAAAGGTTTCAGATTGAATTGAAGACAATGCAACGAACGATGGAGAGGAAAAGGATAGGTGTAACCTTAAGAGACGAGATGAGAGCATAGTGGGTCAGGACACAAACCAGTGTTAAGGACTATATAGTTGAAATCAAGAAGGATAAATGAACAGTGGCTGGGCAACTAGCAGGTAGGCAGCATAACCGTTGGTTATTAAGGGTAACTGACGAAATCGACTGGGTAACTGGTAGTTCAAGGAAGGAGTAACAAAAAGATAGGTCAGCCTATACGATCAAAAAGTTCACAAGATCAGGTTCACAAGACCAGGTTCTGTGGCAGCAGAAAGCACAAGACCAGGTTTATTGGCGGATCAGGAGAGAGGTCTTCACCCTGCAGTGGGCGTAGTAAGGTTAATGGTGACCAGGTGTTTGCGATTGAACCGATCTGCAATAGGTGGACACTGGAACCTAATATGAAAAGTGCCTAGGCGTTCGAAAATTCACACGGCATATCTTCATTTAGTGCGCCATTACGCTGAAAATCTCGTCATTTTTATTTCTTAAGCGTTTGTCTTCAGCACTGTTAGCGATCACTTTTGTGCGAAAAACCAGAAAACAAAACATGCCTGTCCCAATATTTATATTGTTGTAGCCCTACTGTCACGCACGTAATCCATCGATAAAAGTTCGCTGCTGGCTCCTACACAAAATACTATATTTTACTGGTGCAATAATATGTGCATATACGCGGTAAACGCAATGTAGCGCACATCACCGTCAGCCACTAAGCTATCCTGACTAGACTTATGGACTGTTCCACTTTTGACGGTGAAAAAAAAATGGGGAAAATGCATATGTGTATAAGGTGCGAATGGTGGTATCGAACTAATTTGACAGATATGCGAGCTTCATTTCTACAATCCTTCCTTCTCTCTTTTTTTGTAGTATGTAGAAGAAAAAAGATGTAAAAAAGTAGTTCAGTCACGCAAAAGCAGCGCGTATCAGGAGGAATACAAGTTAACCACGTTAAATGAGACAGTAGAGGCTGATTTAGTGTGAAAGCGTGAAGACAGCCACGTATGGCAAGCAGCCATTTGAAAGGCAGAATGCGCTTCACTCAAGGGTAGGGTAACATTGCATACGAATCAGGGGAGAGACCCTGCAGTGGGCGTAATGAGGCTCATTATGAGGATGACTAGAGGCGGAAGTCTTTTGGCGGCAGCAGAGCCAAGCCGACAAGCAGCACCATCGTCTGCTGCTCTTCGGAGCCTTTAGAGAAACCAAATAAACTCAGTTGATATTTGGGATTCATGCCGCGCGGTCGTATATGCTTCTCAAGCGCATACACGTTCCCCAATGGAGACCCGGCGAGGCTTTTCGCCTTTTTCAGGCGATCGACGCCATGGAGACTCAAGCAATCTCCTTTGTCAACATCAGGCTCCCGCCAATTTGAACAGCGTACCCCCAGCTAAGGTTCCTGCAGGCTGAGTCCAAATTTATCGGTTGTCGTATTGCCACTGAGCTGACAAGGTACCACCACGTTGTCGCTAGCCTCCCACCAGCAATAGCGACATAATACGCGATATGCTGGCACTCCAACTGCAGAGAACGCGTACACAACACTCAAACTGCAGCTCATCAGCGGCCCCACGCCGTCGAAGCCTCGGTGACTGCAGCAGCTACCGCACGAAACCGAGCTCGGGGACCAGACACCCAGCCAAACGTTGCGCCACATAGAGCAGCTGTTGCACATTGCTGGCACAACCACCACCGATGCTGACAGCAGACTGTTTCGCGAGCTGTTCCTACAGTGACTTGTGGTCTACTTGCGCATGGTAGTCACCTCGGCTGCCGACAAACGCCTGTATCAACTCGGTGCTGGCGGTTGCTCAGCCATCCGTCGCAGCGCTACAGCCAGATATTGCCGGCCGCGTGCCTGCTACCGCTTTGCATGACATCCGAAGCAGATATCCCGCATGGCTGATACCCTCGCAGTGATGCAGGCCCGCAGCACACCCGAGGAGTACCAGCGCCCAGCAGCGCAGCAGAGAATCTGCTGGTATTACAGAAAGAAAGGAAATGCTGCTCGCAAATATATTCCTCCTTACGACTATGCGGGAAAAGGTAGGAGCCGGCGCTGAGGACGACCCGTGTCCCAGACGCCCCCGAACGTCGCCCATCAGTGTTTTTCTCACTCACCGCAGCAGTGGCCTCCGATTACTCGTGGACACCGGCGCAGAGGCCAGCGTGTTGCCGGTTGAGTCCACCGATCACCGTGTCTCCAGTGCGTCTCATTCAGTCGGTCAACAGCAGACCATCACCACCTATGGACATCGCTCACTGCCACTTAATTTAGACTTGACCAGGACATTTCGGCGGATGTGCATCGTGGCAGCAGTGAAATTCGCCACCTCGGGTGAGGTCTTTCTTCGGCATATCGGCGTTCTCGTCGACGTGCGCCACCGCCACCTTCCCGATCCCGTGTTGCAGACAACTGTGTTAGGCAAGCTCTGAAAACACCCTGTGCTGAGTCCTACTGTGCTAGGCTCATGTGGCGCACAATGTCTTACTCGCATTGTGCAGGAGTTTTCAGAGTTGACGAGGCAGCTGCTAGGAAGCGCCGCGGTGAAGCACGAGGTACGCCTCTACATCGCCACCAGCGGCCTACCCATGCACGCCCAGCTTCGCCGTTTGCCCTAAAAGAAGTAGACCGTCACACAACAGGAATTGTAACCTATATGGAGCTAAGGATAATCAGACCCTTGTTGAGAGCCTGGTATCTTCATTTTATCTTCAAGTCAACACCGGGAGACTGGCGGCCATGCGGGAATGTTAATATTGTTGAATATTATTAGAAGAAAGAAGCCAACGAAGTGTGAGCAAGAGCGGAGAGCTCGTGACTGAGCAGCACTGAACGAACATCTTCGAGACACTAGATGCATTTGTTTCTCGGTCGTCTGAACCAATAAACCTTTGTTTTTCACTCACTCTATCGGCAAAGACACCTTTTCTTCTGCGTTTATGGTGCTGAAAAGCCCGGGATTCTGCCATCAAAGCTACCCGACTAAAGGACTTCGTCAACAACGAAGATGAAGCGCATGAAAGGCAAACAAACAGACCAGCGAGCTCTGCACACGCACTTGCGAAGTGAAGCACGACAACTAATTGACTCCAACCAGCTCGCCTCGTCGGACCTTCGTGCGGTGCACGACCGGCTGAAGGCATGCAACAAAGGCATGCGGGTGCTAAACTTATAACTCGAAGCCATCCTTACCAACGACCGATCAAGTCTCAGAAGATATCTTCCTAGCAGAATATGAAGACAACGCCGCTGCTACGCTGGAGTTTCTCAGTCACCAAATGAAGGAGCTGAAGGCGTCGACGCCCAGGATCCCCGACAGTGTGGCAATCAACATCGCGAACAAAAGTATCGTCACTGCAGGTAACCATGTCTTTGGTAATTAATTGACACACGGGTTCGTCGGCTTTCGTTTACCTAAACTTGAGCTGCTTGGCTTTAACGGAAGCCCAACGCAGTGGCAACCCTTCTGGGGCATGTTCAGGCACGCCGTTCACGAATACCCCAGCCTATCGAACATCGATTGGTTCTACTATCTGAAGATCCTGCTTACTGCACAGGCATCAAAGGCGATCGACGGCATTTGAAGGCACCATCTCCCTTCTAAAGACCAATTTGAAAACAAAGTCATAGAGCAACAATACCTGTCAAACCTACGAACGCTCAAGGCTGTTAAGTCCGCCAACGATGTAGCTTCGTTATGAAATCAATTGAACACAGTACACATCAATATCAGATGACTCAAGGCACTTGGATGCCCGGAGCTCTCCTATGCTGCCATGCTTGTCGAAGTTCTCAACAAGGCGATCCCCGGTGATACGTTGCTAGAATACTTCAAACAGCAGAGCCGACAGAAGAGTGTCGTTGCGGGTGTGGCGTCAGAAACGGAACTTCGAATGCTACTCGAGTACGTGCGCATGGAGGTGGAAGCTCGTGACAGGATTGCCTTGGTGGACGCCGGTGGTCGTGGGGTTCGAGCTAAACGACAAGTCACGTTTAACAGCGCTTCACCTATGGCATGCATCTACGCTGAGCAGCCAAGCAACGGATAAAAAAAGGTACTTGTTTTTTTTTGCCGGTCTTCGATGTACGTGACAAAGGCATGTCTTTCCGACATCATTATCGACGAGAAAAGAGTCGCTTAGCCAAGGCCGGTCAATGTTTCAACTGTACCAGCAAGGGGCATCGTGCAAAAAATTCCGTCACAATTTGAGGCGTTCTAAGTGTAATCGAAGGCACGCAGCAGTTTTTTTGCGACCCCGAATACACTCGAAAGCAGCGCTCAACCGAATGAAGAACCCCTAGCTTGCATGTCAAATCGAACAAGCCGTCATCGCAAAATACTGAGAACATAGTGCTGCTACAAACGTTCAGAGCATTGTTGATAAACCATGTGAGTTCAGCTTTATTAGAGGTGTCTTTGACAATAGAAGCCAACAGACATTTATTACAGAAAACAACTCTAAGAAGCTAAGATTACCAAAAGTGCGCACCATCGAACTGGGTGTCATGGCACTTGGAGGAGCTAGGCGTACCAAAAAGACTGCTCAGCAATGTCAAAGTGACAGTCAGGAGTCAATTTAATCAGTCAAAACTTGACATAGAAGCCATAGGAGTATCGTACTTCTGTGAATAACTGATTAAAATGGTAGTGAAAAACGGGTTCTTACACCAGATGTTACAAGAAAAGAAGTACATCGCAGATACGGTACACATCTCTGGATTAAAAACGGAGAACGGCATATGCTTGCTCGTTGGAGCGGACCAAATTTGGAAGCTTTTGGTTTACCAAGTTTTCTTAGACGAGCAACAGCAAGGTCTGGCGGCGATCAACAACAAGCTTGGGTGGACCATTGAAAGATCGATCCATTGTGAAGGGTATCATTTTAAACGTGCTGCTACAACTCAAATCTGTGTGCTGAGCACAAGCTGCGTAGACGCAGAGGTGTCGTGCACTCCGCTACAATTCTGGGATCTCGACAGCATAGGTATCTTCGACCTGCTCACGAAAGACGACTATGACAACGCTGTAATGAATGAATTCATCAACGCTATCAAGTACAGCAATGGACGATATGAGGTGTCGCTGCATTTGAAGCCACTGAATTCGACTCTCCAAACAGTTGAGCGGTTACAATGCGTAGACTTCACAGTTTGTTACGACGCCTCTACGCAGACGATGAGCTTATGCAACAATATGACAAAGCGATCAGCAGTACGAAGCTGACGGACATGCAGAAAAAAAAATTTAACCCGAAGAACCACTCAATTGTTACTACATGCCTCATCATGCGGTGATTCTCGAATACTCAATGACAACATGATTGAGGTGGTATTTGACCCCTGTTCTCACGAGCAAGGCGTAGCATCGCGGAATGACCACCTGGAGAAAGAACCGAAAATAAACAACGACATAGTAAAGATGCTGATTACGTTTAGGATGCGTAAGATTGGAGTTACCATGGTTGTTCAGAAAGCGTTTCTACTGATAGGCATGAAGACAAAGATGCCTTACGATGCATGTGGTTTGAACGCACACCAGCAGCAGGTGAATCCCTGCCTAAAATTAAAAGCTACAGAATGAGTTGAATTCTGTTTGGTACGACCGCGAGGCCATATCCACTAACTGCGACATTACAGTAACATTTCGAGCACATGGAGCCAACCCTACAAGATACAGCGAAAGAATTATGGGACTAATGCTACGTCGATGATCTTGTCAGAGGGATATTTTCCTCCCGCGAAGGTTTAGAAATATTCTACAACTCATATACTATTTGGAACAGAGTGGGAATGACACTACAGAAATAGTTGACGAAAGATTCCATATCACAGCAAATCATTAGTCAAGGCTCCGAGACGTCATCTGAAGCGTCCACGACAACGGGTCTTGGTCCTTGTGGGACACAAATGAATATGAACTGTGACTTAACGTTGAGTCCACGGTAATGTTCCTGCTAAATAATGAAGGTACCAAAATATTTGTGCATCAGACAACCGCCAGAATGTTTTTACCCTTTGAGGTGGCTATCTTGCTTTTTTTCAGGGTAAAGGTCATGTTCCTACGTCTCTGGCACCACGGGAAAAAGTGGGAATGAGCCGTGCCAACTCCATTACACGAAAAATGAAGGAATTTGTGTGCAGAACTTCGAAACTTTCCCATCCTTTCACTTCCGTGGTAATTAGCTGAAGCTGTGCTTAAATCAGTCCGCAAGTTACCAGCTTCACCGATTTGCAGGTGCCAGCACGAGTGCTTTCGATGTAGTGGCATACCTCAAGGTTGTAGCTAAAGATGCAATCGTTAACATACAGTTATTAATGTCTGAAAGCAGAGTCGCCCCTACGAAACGATTGTCTTTGCTACGCTTGGAGCTAGTAGCTGCAGTTTTAGCTGATAGACTGTTCGAGTTCTTACCTGATGCTCTCACATCTAGACACTGAAAAAAAGACGAGTACTGTTGGACAGATTCAAGAGTTACACGCTGCTGGATTCGAAGCTCAGCCGTCAAGTGAAAACAATTTGTCTCAAATAGAATTGAAATACAAAAAATCACTGATCAAGAACAGTGAAATTATTGCCCTGGTATTCAAAACCCAGCTGATCTGTTTCTTCGGGGAATTCCACTAAACAATGCTTTGAATAACCAATCGCGGTAGAAGGGCCCAGTCTGGCTGCCCAAATCATGAGACTGTTGGCCGACGATGAAGAACCTCCCTCCTTCGATGGCATCAGATGAACGGCTCATAGTGATAGTGAGTTAAAGACAGTTGCTCCAGCCTTGATCATTGTGATAACGGAAGCGTTATTCAACCATGAAGAGCACAGCTACTGGATGACAATGGGGAGGGTCACTTCATGGATCACGCGCTTTGTGAACAACTGTGGCATAGCCAATCACCGCAGGGATAGAGTGTTATCGACTCGAGAAGTTCAAGAAGCGGAATATATATGGTTTCGACAAACACAAATAGACATATACGGGAGAGAAATCGTTCAACTCTAAGGGGGACGCGATTTGCAGAATAGTTCATCGACACGTTAACTACACGAATTCATCGACGACAAAAGTGTTACGAGGATACGACCGCCTTGACGACGCGGATCTCGCGTGCTGCGAGAAGACACCGGTACTACCCCCAAACCATCATCATGTGACTTGGCAGCAGGGACAGCCTACGACGGGTACGCTTATTGCTGTTGTTTTGCCAGGTGTTCGGGGCGTACGGTGGCCGACTATCAACATTGATTGCGGAGCGTGCAGCATCCAGCGCCTTGAAAGAGTGCCGCACTGACCGACTGGCTACGTTTTTGCGCCCGGCACTTTACCACGTGACATCACCCACCCCTGGCCCTTAAAAAAGACAGCGGCAACGCCTCCCTCGATCACTTGGCAGCAGGGACAGCATACGACGGGGACACTTATTGCTGTTGTTTTTTCAGGTTAGGCATTTGCCCTCCTGTTTAGTATAGTTCATTCGCTATCCTAGCGCTGTCTCTGTTGCCTATTTTCAAAGTTCGTACTTGTTTTGCTTATTGTTGAATCTGTAACTGGCCTTTATTTATGGGTACTGAGTTCGCGGACTTTAGATGCGACATTCGGAAAGAAATCAGAGAGTTAAACAAAGCCTTGACTACCAAACAAAGACTACGAAAACATAAAATAAGAGTGCGCTGAAATAAGGAAGGAAAACGCTGCTCTCAGGGCGTCCGAAGAGGCAATGAAATGCGAGATAGACCGTTTGAGAAAGTTGGTGCACGAAAATTCCACGCCTAACTGCTCAGGATCAATACGCTCGAAACAAAATATAGAAATTAAAGGGGTCCCACGTACCCCTAATGAAAACCTGTGCAATTGCTTGCCAAAGTTGGTGACGCCTTGGGGGAGCCAATAAGTGAACAAGACATAGAAATGCCACCGTTTGCCAGCGAGGAGTGCCGCTTCGCAAAGAAACGCGGCACCAGACACAGGTGTTGCAAAGAACAACGAGGTACACCCTCATGCAAGCGCTGTTCCCGATTGGGGTAGCAGAGCAGGCAGTGACGCCCCCCTGAACGAAAACGTCGTGGTTACTTTCAACCGCCGAGCTAAGAAGGATGTCATCACTAAGAAAGCACGGAGAACTTGATTCACAGCTGACGAACTGGGATTCACAACTAAACAGTCCGAGCAATCGTCATACCCAAGAATTTTTTCAGTTGGGGACAAAGGTCTCATTTACGAAAAGACTGTTTAAATGTGAATCCCAGTTCCTCAGCTGTGAATCGAGTTCTCCGTGCTTTCTTAGCGATGACATCCTTCTTAGCTCGGCGGTTGAAAGTAACCACGATGTTTCTTTCAGGGGGCGTCACTGCCTGCTCTGCTACCCCAATCGGGAATAGCGCTTGCATGAGGGTGTACCTCGTTTTCTTGCAAAACCTGTGTCTGGTGCCGCGTTACTTTGCGAAGCGGCTCCTCGCTGGCAAACGGTGGCATATTTCTATGTCTTGTTCACTTATGGCTTCCCCAAGGCGTCACCAGCTTTGACAAGCAATTGCACAAGCTTTTCATTAGGGTCACGTGTGATCCGTTTAATTTCTATATTTTGGTTTCGAGAGTATTGATCCTGAGCATTAGGCGCGTGGCATTTTCGTGCACCAACTTTCTCAAACGGTCTAAGTCACATTGCATTGCCTCTTGGGACGCCCTGAGAGCAGCATTTTCCTTCCTTATTTCAGCGCAAAGTTTTAATGGCTTGCTGAAGCTCACACAAAATACACATCATTTTCTTCCTTGGAATGTAATATTGTGTGTCTTGTGATTGCGCTATCTGGTTTGACACATTTATTGATAGTGCATCATAATTCACACCCAAAGGGACTATAATCTCAGCAAGCATTAGTAGTTCTCTTCGCGTCTGACTTGCAGCTCACTAAAAAAAGACGCCTTGCTTCTATAGATAGTATACATACTCAGCACATCACCACTGCAATACACCTGCCGCACCAAGAAAGGGCACACCTGTAGTGATTAGTCCGCCCTTTCGTGTTTCTGCTGTACCAAAAAGGCTGGCTTAGTGATCACTGCATCGAGTACCACGAGGCTGCAACGAGAAAGTCCTACTAACAAAACACTCACCAGCTGAGAGGAGAAGTACTCACATACCAACCATTCAATACTTAATGCTGGAGAAAGGAGCGGCGATTAATTTTACAGTGAATAAATACATGCTAAGAGTTGAAAGTTGCAACGTCGCTGGTCTCCTAGCCAAGTAAAATAAGAGTACACGGAGAAAAGAGACTGAGGATACGCCATCAGCAAATGACAAAAGAAGATTCGACAGAGGTTTATCTTCATCACACAAGCAGTCTTCACTGATAATGCGAGTAACTGACAAACAACGTGTGCACGAGAGAAGCTGTCACACAAAGTTGTCAGTAGTCAAATGACACAGACTAAAATCGGGTGCCAGAGGTAGGCACAGGGAGGCTGGAGCACCCCCCTCCCCAAATTTTGGCCTGACCCCCGTGTTGTCTTATGACTATGTGTTATGACTATGTTCCTAAGAAGGAACATAGTTATAACACAATGGCGAGTTCCCCGCCTCTCTGCTCCCCCTGAAGACCTTGATTATCGAGGGTGCACCCCTTGTATAGAACAATCCTGGCTCCGGCCCTGGCTAAAATACAATGTGAACAACAGAAAACTCAAAGCAAGTGTTACCACCATACTTGATTTCTTGCTTTGTGTGCAAACGAATCTAGCAAGAAGTATGTGGAACACCAAATAAAAGAACGACAGTCAACACCTGCTAGTACCTGCTTTCATATTAGTACAAATTACTGAAGAAGCATGCAAGAGCCATCCTAAACGAAATATTAAAAAGCAACAGGGCCGTGTGGCCCTGACTGAGACAACACCACAACAAAAAGCCTTTCAGTCATGTTAGCAGTTCATGCACAGCACTGAAAAGTCATGCAATCCTATCTTCAATGCCTTTCTTGCACAAGAATATTACGAGAAATACGCACTGATTGAGAAGAAAGTTGTTACACAAATCCGGCTCTTATGCACCGATGGGAGATATTTTGACCTGCATTCTTAACAATATGCTTCAATACAACTCTTAGACGTACCCTCAAAAGTGCTGACTGCAAGTGGACAGACATGAAGGCAGACTACTATGCTACACATGAACATGTCAACCACCAACCATGAACTTATGCTAGAGTGGATGACGCAAGAAATCATGAACACTGGCGTCAACTCCGCATTCCCAACCTAAATCTCGACCTCACAGACAAAAAGAATTGTTCCGTTGACTTGTTGCTCATCGCCATGATGTGACACAGGGGCATATACACATACCCAACTCATCTTTACGTGGTTAAAATGCTCTTTCTTCCAGGTTTAGAAACGACATCACCGAATTTCTCTCCAATGAGCTCACCACCTTCATCGTTGCTGGGAGTGTGCTCAAATTAAAGGAGATTGAGTGCAATGGTGGGGCTGCATGCAGATGGTGTTCCTTGAATAAATGAGCGATGACCTGCATGGTCATGTGTGACCACCTTTCCTTTCTGAGTCATTTGTAATATTCACGTTGACTTGTTAGTGTAGTAGTTGCGCCCAAGGAAAGACATGAAAACATAATATCAATAAGAAGGCATGTAAACTTTGAGATGTCTTAATTAGTAACATTTTAACTGAGTTAAAAATAAAAAACCGAAGTGTTGCTCTAACGACACTGTGTATATTCTCTAGAAATGGTTGTACATTGTTTCTGCTATCTTTCTACATGCAATGAGTGGACAAAGCCGGGCTTGCTTCAGCTAAATTGAGGCTTGGAAGCTGATCAGATAATGACGGTTAACGTGCTTTCTGTATAGCCCTGTCAGACTCGGCTCACATGTTTTTATTAGTAAGTGTATATAGATAGGGCTTACATGTTCCCCAATTTATATGGCCTTTCTTAAAATTGAATGCATGCCTTGCTCCAAACAACTTTTTCAATATGAAAATTGCCATAATATAGCTGTCTTGTTACATTATTTGCCTTGAATGTGTTTTCATTCAGTCAACTGCAGGAATATTTGCTGCATTGACTTACTGTCAGCGACACATTCAGTTCATTGCACTAAAGCTGCCAGGTGTCTAAATAGCAATATAGCAGTGTGCTAAACATAATTCAAAAAAAGAACTAATCAGGCAGAAGATACATAAATGTTACGGCAACAGTGAAGAACAGTTCATACTAGTGGATTCTCACATAAACAAGTAAGAGAAAAACTAATATGTGTAATCTTGAGATCCAGAAAGCTTTCTGATTTTTTAGACTGGGAGAACAAAAAATAAAAAAAGATTATTGAGCAACGTGCGCGAGCACAAGCTTCCCAAGTTGTCCTGTGACAATATTTTGAAAAAAAAGAAACTAATTGAGAAGGTGCTGTCAAAATAAAAAACAATCATGCATCAGCTTTCTTTCAGTTACACTGCAGGGCAAACAAATCCTGTACTCTTGTGTACAACTTGTCGTTTTTGTACTTCTGGCCAATTTTGCATATAGAAACGTGGATGTATGCATCTGTTCTGCATTTTTGAATAATTTCAGCCTAAAATCGTGCTTGTGTTTCTGTGGTGCATTTGTTTGTAATCTTCTTTGTTGTACTGTTCTAATACCATGAATTCATACCAACTTAATCTGTCAGTCCTATTCAAGCTTTCTCGCTCCTATAGTTGTATTAATAAACCATGTCAGAGTTATGACCAAGGATACCTCCCAAAATGTTTGGAGGACCGTTTGATGTACGGCAGGGTTCACAGCATTCATCACATGTTCTACGGATCATTGCTTTTTGCCATTCAGGAGCACATGCACTATCTTAGTCTTTGATTTTCGTGAATGTGGCTTTACCTTTTGTTTTATGATGTGAATGAGTTAGGAAAGACAAATAAGCATGACGTACGACCACGAGCTTGTTGATGTACAAATAAAACAAAGCTCAAGATGCAAGACTACGCCGTCTTTGATTCCAACTGATTGAATATTCTGGTATTTAGAATAGTGCCTGAACCTTCTTTAAGTGAGGTCAGGTTGCAGGGGTCAAGCTCACAGCAAACATAAAGTTACACTTTATTTTTCATAGCACTTGAGCTTAGGTACCGTGAGTATAGCACTTGAACAATTCAGTACCGCGATTAGCTCTATAAACATGTCATGTGCTCGTTGTGCCTTTGTTTGCTGCACGCTCCAATCTTGTGTTCTTTGTGTAGAGTCAAGTTCAACTGGACTCCTGTTCACTTTTGTGTTGTGTACATACAAACAGGTACTTTAGAAAGCTAGCCATGAATGACTGCAGTCATTCCACAAAATTAGGCTACCTGTGCAAAACATATAGTACCGTACGTTATAATCTTTCTATGACCCCTGCGTTCACTGGCAGATAAATTATGCCCAGAAACTAAATTAACGTCGTGTCCAGCAAACAAAACTCCCCATCATACCACACAAATAAGACATTCTCAGGCACGCAGAACATAAATGCAATCCTCCATTGATATATTTAGCAAGCAGGCTGCATGGCGCAGCTAAGGTGCGGCATGCTGCTGTGCGGAACAACACTTCAGTCTGTAGAGCAGAACAATACAGCAGACTGTTGTGTGGACCAATACAAACATTTTTTGTATTAGTTGCAATAACGTATAGATTAAACAAGAACGCCTTGTTCGAGGGAAATTGTATTCTGACCACGGAATAAGATCTGTCGCCTTAAAGAGTCACGGGTTGTTCTTTGTAACCGTGCTGAAAAATGACTTCCGTGAAGAGGCCACGTCTTAAGAAAAGTTGTATTCTTGCTCACGGAATTTCGGCCCCGCTATACCTTCAGAATTCTCCGTGAAGGAGGTCTTCATTTTGGTGTGTAGCGACACCATGGACTTGAGCTAATAGGGGAGTTTCTACTCCCTCCCACGCCTTGCCGTGCATGGCTTTGCCGTGTCTGGGGAAAAGGGGATCCTGGGGGTTGAGCCGACGTTGGGTGATTGGACCGTTAAGGCCCCCCGGCTGAGGCAACACACCCCTTTGGCCCCGGCTTCACGTAGACGGCACCCCTAGGCTGACCCCCAGGGAAATCGCCTTTTCCTATCTCCCTCTCCCTACATCTTCGTCTTCATCTCTGACTATTTATCTCTCCTGTCTTCTACTCTCTTCTGTCTACTTCCAAACTTCCTGGCGGCTAGGGTTAACCCTGTGCAAATAGCCTACCTTGGTCTAGATGCATTGAATTATAGTAGCGTTGTACGGCTGGCGTCTGCAGGTTTTAGCATCCGCAAACTTGTAGCGTCCCCTCGTTGGGCTCCGTAGTGGGTGGCCCGCAACGCTTCTGAAGAAAATTAAACTGGCATGCATAGAGAATTTACCTTATTAAGTGATCATACCGCCTTAAAGCGCGTACGCACCGAAGACTTAGGTTTTTTCAACCGATCAAGTGAAAACTTCCCCCATTTTCATGTTATACATAGTGAGATAAGCAGCAAGCAAGCCAGAACTGTATCTCCCTTTGTAGTAGCCAGATGTCTCACAGAAACTCTTGGAGCCGGGTACAAAGTTACCAAAATGGCCAGCGGAGACCTCCTCCTTGAAGTTCGAGAAAAAGAACAGTTTGAAAAGCTACAGATCTTTCAACTTTTGGTGACACTCCCATCACTGTAACGCCAGACAGATCTAGAACACAACCCGTGGAGTAGTATCCGATGCTGATTTTCTCGGCTTGACTGAAGAGGAACTTCTGGAGGGGTGGAAGAGTCAGAATGTACCAATGTACAAATGATGATCATTAGAAGAGATAACAAGGTAACACCAACGAAACACCTAATACTCACGTTCGCTTCCAGTAATCTGCCAGAAAGTATTCAAACAGGGTACACGAAGACGTCAATCAGACCATAAATACCTAACCCGCGTCGTTGTTTTAAATGCCAGAAGTACGGCCACGGCTCACAAAGCTGTCGTGGTCACCAAACTTGTGCACAATGTGGAGTGTCAGGCCACAATTCTGACAATTGCGAAGAGCCATCACACTGTGTGAACTGTGGCGGAAATCATGCCGCATACTCACGGTCTCGCTCATTTTGGAAAAAAGAAAAAGAAATCATCACATTGAAAATCAAAGAACATATCACATTCAAGGAAGCAAGATGAAGAGTGTCGCCATTTTATCGCGCTACATATGCTGATGCGGCGCGTCAGGGGGCAACGCCGCACCAGCCCTCGCCACTCCTTCGGCCAGCGCAGAGCGAGCCGTGAGCTGTGGCGCCTACCCCCAAGGCAGCAGTAGTTCAGTCTACTCCGCCTCCTCGCGAATTGAGGCCGGAGACTCCAGGGTCCTCTGGTCTCAAGGCCTCCCCTCACCAGGCGAGGCCTAAAATCCGAACCACCAGCTCGCATGTGCGGGCACCCAGTGCCTCTGAGGAGGCAATGGACACAACGTACCTTTGGTTCCAAACTGCGGCGCGGCTCCTTGGAGCGCGCCAAGAAAAATAAAAAACCAATAACGGGGCCGGACGACCGTTCTGCCACCTGAATTAACGAGCTCACTCCAACACAGGATACTCTTTGTACACACAGCATCTCTCTTGTTTAAATATGCAGACAGAAATATTACAGTGAAACATCCGAGGCCTTCTTCGAAACCTCGATGACTTACAAGAACTCCTCCATGATCACAATCCAAGACTGCTGTATGTACAAGAGACACACTTAAAACGAACAAACACAACATTTTACGTAACTACGTAATCTTCCGAAAGGATAGAGATGATGCGATGCCAGCATCCGGTGGTGTAGCGGTTATAGTTAGTCAAGGTATCATACACAATTCGCCCTTCAAACTTCCCTCGAGGTGGTGGCTGTCCGAGCAGTTATTCTAAACAACTTGTCACTGTCTGCTCTTTGTGAATACCTCCGCATCGCCGTCTTGAAAAACTTCATTCCAGTCTTTAATAAACGAACTACCTGAACCTTATCTGGTCCTTGGGGACCTGAACGCACATAATGGTTTGTGGGGTGACTCTCGCTGTGATGCACGAGGTCGTCTCATTGAACAATTCTTCATTTCATCAGGTGCTTGCCTGTTGAGTAGGAAAGAGGCAACATACTATAACCTTGCCACAAAACTTACTCTTCCATAGACCTCAGTATCGCATCTCCTTCACTTGTACCATTACTTCAGTGGAAAGTCATAAATAATCCATATGGAAGTGACCATTTTTCTTTAGTTTTGAGTACACCAATAATATGTGAATGTCCTCCACATGTTCCCAAAAGGCTAGTAAACAAGGCCGACTGGAAACAGTTTCAAAAGATTACTCATTTAAGTTGGACTGACATATGCGGATTAGGCATAGATGAAGCTGTGCAGTACTTCACGGCTTTTCTTACTGACGCAGCAGCCAAGTGCATTCCACAAACCTCTGGACTGCCCGGCAAACGACACGTCCCGTGGTGGAACACTGAGTGTCACAATGCGCGAAAGGAACAGAACAGGCCATGGAGGCTGCTGCGGAAATCGCCGACAACGGAAAACCTTGAGAGCTTTAAAAAAAATAAAATCTCGAGGCAGGAAAACGCGTCGGCAGGCCAGAAGAGAAAGCTGGCATAAGTTTTTATCAGGGATAAATTCATATCACAAGAGGCTAAAGTCTGGAACATGGTTCGTAGGGTAGTAGGAAGACAAGTACACTCACTCCCCTCGTAAACACACAGGGTGACAGCCTGAAAGATAAGCGAACTTTCTCGGTGCACACTACGAGCAAGTGTCTAGCTCGTCACACTATACTGAAGCTTTCCAAAGATATAAAGTAAAGAGAGAAAAGCTGAAACTAGAATACAAATGTACAAATCACGAGGCATACAACAACCTTTCAACTTAGCTGAGCTACAAACATCACTAAACTCTTGCAATAATTCCGCTCCAGGCTACGACCGTGTCACATATGAAATGTTGAAAACTTGCTGCTCGAAACGCGAAAAACTTTACTCTCTCTATGCAATGCTATCTGCCTTTCTGGCACCATCCCGCTTCCTGGAAAGAGGCTATTGTTATCCCTATTTTGAAACAGGGCAAGGACCCTTCCTCAGTTTCAAGTTATAGGCCCATTGCGCTAACCAGCTGCCTTTGTAAACTTTTTGAAAAAATAATAAACCGCCGACTTTTATATTTTCTTGAAACACAAAATCTGCTTGACCAATACCAATGTGGGTTTCGAAAGGGTAGATCCACCACCGACCATCTGGTGCGTATCGAGGCACAGATCCGAGACGCTTTCGTCCACAAACAATACTTCCTCTCTGTGTTTCTCGATATCGAGAAGGCTTACGACAAAACATGGCGTTTTGGCATATTATGCCTTGTCTCACCTGGGTGTGCACGGTAGAATGCTTTCTATAATCGAGAGTTACTTGTCCAATCAGAAATTTCGTGTCCGTGTGGGCAGTATTCTCTCCCAAACATTTGTGCAAGAAACGGGAGTACCGCAAGGTGTTGAACTGAGTTGTACACTTTTTATTATCAAAATGAATTCCTTGCGCCTGTCCATCCCCCGCAACATGTTTTATTCCACATATGTCGATGACGTCCAGCTTGGCTTTAAGTCATGCAACCTAGCAATGTGTGAGTTGCAGGTTAAACAACGTCTCCAAATGGGCAGAGGAAAGCGGATTGCGGCTGAACCCAGAAAAAAGCACCTGTGTCTTGTTCTCCCGAAAGAGAGGCGTGCACACAGAACCTGACAATGAACTGAACGGTCAACGTCTGTCTGTCAATGCGGAGCATAAATTCTTAGGCTTAATCTTGCACAACAAGTTGACCTTCGTACCGCACATCAAGTATATAAAACAAAATGTTTAAAAGCCATGAATCTTATAAACGTGTTGTCACGTACTACGTGGGATAGTGACAGGCAATGTCTCAAGAACCTGTTTAGAAGCCTCATTCGCACCCGCTTAGATTATGGGGCCGTTGTTTATCACTCTGCGACTCAAAGTGCTTTGATGATGCTGGACCCTCTGCACCATTTGGGCATCCGCCTCTCTACGGTGCTTTTCGCACCAGCCCCGTAGAAAGCCTTTACAATGAGTCAAACGAGTGGTCGCTTCATCTGCAGAGAACTTACATGTCCTTTGTTTATTTTCTTAAGGTGAAAGCAGACAAGAAGCACCCCTCATACTCTACTATTATTGAATTGTCGAGCTCTATTCTGTTTCAAAACAGGCCTTCGATGAGGCAGCCCTTCTCAGTTCACCTGAAGGGTCTAGCTGAGGACACTGGAGTGTCACTTGAACACAGTTTAATGGCTCCTGTAGCATACGCGCCACCGTGGCAGTGGCAGACTATAGATTGCGATGTGTCTTTCCTAGAAGTTACTAAACATCCGCCTATTGCCCATATTCGAACATACTTCCTGGAACTTCAACACAAATACACACGTCCTGAGTTCTTTACAGATGCCTCTAAGTCCAACTCCTCTGTGTTCTACACTGCTGTTGGCCCTTCCTTTTCGGATGCTGGCCCTCTACATGCAGGCACAAGTATCTTCACAGCGGAAGCTTACGCCATACTTGTGGCAGCTAAACACATCAAACAATTACAAATACAAAAAGCAGTAATTTATACAGACTCCCTCATTGTGGTAACGGCTCTGCAGAGTCTTAAAAAACAAAAAACCCTGTCCTCGTCTCACTTTACTTCATTTTATGCACACTCTACACACCCAACCAACATGTTGTAGTGTGCTGGGTGCCAGGGCACCGAGAGATTCAAGGCAACGTGATGGCGAATAAGCTTGCTGCATCCGTCCACTAAATCAGTGCCACTACACCTATATCGATTCCGCCCCATTGACATTAGGCTGTCTCTCAAACGAAAGCTCAGGAACTACTGGCAGAGCAAGTGGGATATACACACACAATACAAGCTACACGTTATCAAGCCACCCTTGACCATTGGCCATCAGTATCAAAATCACGTCTAACAGAGGTAACACTAACAAGACTCAGGATAGGACACACATACACGACACACACACATCTTTTGTCCGGTGGCGATCCACCATTGTGTGATAAATGTGAGGCAATAACAGTTCTTCTCGTTTTAATCCAGTGTAAACGATAACACACTCTAAGAAACAACACTTTTCATTACCCTAGCGACAACATACACCATTACACCCCGCGATGTTTGTCGGCAGGGAACCACTTTTCACCCATAAATCATTGCTAGCTTTTTTAAGAGATGTCGGTTTTTACCATGTAATACCAAGGCATTGCGTAGCGTGACCTCTCAAGAGAGGTTGCTGCTGCAATGGCTATATTTAAAATCACTTGCCTCGCAGCCCTTGGACACAAGGGTGCTAATGAGGCACTTGTGCTAGTGCCAAATATATTTACATGTTTTTATTATCAAAACCTTTGTCACCCTTTTTACTATGCATATCACGCCACTGTCATGATCTTAATACTTATGGTTTTACCCGCATTATCGCGAGAAATTTTAAGGCCCTATACAGCCACGCAACATATCATTGTCCGCATCTCTACTCATCGAAATGGCACTCTTTGGCCATCAATTGGCCCTTGTGCCCCAAAGCGCCACACATCATCATAATCTATTCAAGCTTTCTGGCTCCTATAATTGTATTACTAAACCATGTCAGAGTTATGACCAAGCATACGTCTCAAAATGTTTGGAGGACCGTTTATGTACGGCAGGGTTCACAGCTACATCACATTTTACGTGATCTTTGGTTTTTGCTGTTCAGGAGCACATGCACTATCTTAGTCTTTGATTTTGGTGAATGTGGCTTTACCTTTAGTGTTTTATGATGTGAATGAGTTAGGAAGACAAATAAGCATGACGTACGACCACGAGCTTGTTGATGTACAAATAAAACAAAGCTCAAATGCAAGACCACGCCGTCTTTGATTCCAACTGATTGAAAATTCAGGTATTTAGAGTGAGTGAACCTCCTTTAAGTGAGGTCAGGTTGCAGGGGCCAAGCTCACAGCAAACATAAAGTTACACTTTATTTTTCATAGCACTTGAGCTTAGGTACCATGAGTATAGCACTTGAGCAATTCAGTACCGCAAATAGCTGTATAACATATCATGTGCTCGTTGTGCCTTTGTTTGTTGCACCTCCAATCTTGTGTTCTTTGTGTAGAGTCAAGTTCAACTGGACTCCTGTTCACTTTTGTTGTGTACATACAAACAGGTACTTTAGAAAGCTAGCCATGAATGACTGCAGTCATTCCACAAAATTAGGCTACCTGTGCAAACATATAGTACCGTACGTTATAATCTTTCTATGACCCCTGTGTTCACTTGCAGATGAAATTATGCCCAGAAACTAAATTACGTCGTGTCCAGCCAACAAAACTCCCCATCATACCACACAAATAAGACATTCTCAGGCACGCAGAACATAAATGCAATCCTCCATTGATATATTTAGCAAGGAGGTGCATGGCACAGCTAAGGTGCGACATACTGCTGTGCGGAACAATACATCAGACTGTAGTGCGGAACAATACATCCGACTGTAGTGCAGAACAATGCAGCAGACTGTTGTGTGGACCAATACAAACATTTTTGTATTACTTGCAATAACGTATAGAATAAACAAGAACGCCTTGTTCGAAGGAAGTTGTATTCTGATCACGGAATAAGATCTGTCGCCTTAAAAGAGTCACGGGTTGTTCTTTGGTAACCGCGCTGAAAAATAGCTTCTGGGAAGAGGCTACGCCTTAAGAAAATAGTTGTATTCTTGCTCACGGAATCTCGGCACCGCTATACCTTCAGAATTCTCCGTGTAGGAGGGTCTTCAATTTTTACAGTGTAGTAGACGGGCGACGCACGCAGGTACACGGCCGTTAGTGAAATATCGACAGGCTATTTGAGAGTCCCTGAGGATATAAGATTACTGTCCCCTAACGTCTATGATTTTGATGGCGAGCGCTACCTCGAGGGCTTCCGCCGTGTCCGCTTAGTTCTTCTTAGCTGAAGCACAGGTGAATAAACCCGGGCTGCGCACCAAACCATGACCGGCCAATGAAAAGCCATGGATACCGCAGCGGCTGCGTCAGTATAGAGCGTGTCTGAGTCCGTTCCGAACTGCTTGGTGAGCTGCCGGGCCCTGGCATTGCGAGGCGCTTGGTGGTACAACAGATTAAGGTTTTTCGGTATAGGAGCGATATTGATTTGGGCATGGATATGAGCGGAAAGGGTCACCACTTCCTCGTCACTATATCGGGGCCGTGCAGGATATCCTAAAGCACGTAAAAGTACCCGACATGTAGGTGAGAGGCTAATTCTTCCTCGCTGCGAGATGAGGACCGCGGCCATAAGCTTCTCGAAAGTGTTGTAGATCCTCAAGGCAAGAAGCTGGTCTGTGGATGTTTCCATTAGTAGGCCGGGGGCAGCCTTATAGGCAGTACGAATAAGGGTATCCACTTGTTCAATTTCAGTTTTACTGAGCTCGTGTTAAGGGAGAGCATGCGTTATTCTGCTAATTACGAAGGCTTGGATTCAACGAAGCGTGTCCGCCTTTCCAAAGCCTTTACGGTGATACGACGCTCTGTGTACCATGCGTGAAATTTGTTTAACAGAAGTGCGAAGCGTTCTGAAGGTGTGGTCCACGTGCTTCTTTTCCTGTACCCAGAGACCAAGGATATGTGGGCGCGCTAGCTCTCGTATAGAATGGTCACCTACTTTCAGTGCGAACGGTGGTTTACTTCGGTAACCCCTACCATGCACCAGAACCAATTCTGATTTTTTTCGGGGAGGAAATAATACCACAACTCTCCGCAAAGAGATGCACTGTCTGAGCTGCTTCTCGGAGAGTAGTTTCCTTGTGGCCGAGAAAGGCTCGGGTCGCCCGAAAGGTTATATCATCGGCATACAGGGCGTATCCCAAGTCTGGTATAGACTTGAGCTTTCGGACATGGCGGGCCATCCCACTATTAAAGAGTAAAGGAGATATATGGCCCTTTGAGGCGTTCCTCTATTGGGCAATTGGAAAGCCGGTGATTTATTATCTCTAAGCCTATCGTTGCAGTCCAATCGGTGAGGAAATACTTTATCTAGTAGTATACTTTTTCCTCCCAGCTGGAGGAGCTGGAAGAAAGATTTTAAAAGAAAACGTTGCCGACTTGCTTAAACGAGAAGTCATACGTCTGTCATCTAGCTGTTGGTCGCCACCTATTGTTTTGGTCCATAAAAAAGATGGATCTCTGCAATTTTGCGTGGGCTACCGCGTGCTCAATAAGATCACACGCAAAGACGTGTACCCCATGTCACGCATATACGTCATCCTTGATTTCCTACCAGGCACGTCGTTCTTTTCAAGCCTTGACTTGCTTTCTGGGCACTGGCTGATTCCCATGCATGAAGACGATACGGCGAAAACAGCGTTCGCCGCCCCCGATTAGCTATGCGAATTCAACGTGATGCCTTTTGGTCTCTGCAACGCGCCAGCGACTTTTGGGTTCATGAGAGACACCGTGCTGCGCGGCCTGAAATGTAAACTTGCCTTTGCTACCTGGACGACATTGTTATCTTTCATCAACGTTTTTTGAGCACCTTGGACGATTGAATCACGTTTTGACGTGCCTTACCAGCACTGGTCTATAAATAAACACTTAGAAGTGCTCTTTCGCTAACAAATCTATCAAGGAGTTTATTGATCGATTAATTGATATGTGGGGTTTAACACCCCAAAACCACCATCTCACCATAAGAGACGCCGTAGAGGAGGGCTCCAGAAATTTCGACCACCTGGGGTTCTTTACCGTGCATCCTAATATGAGCACATGGGCCTACAACATTTACGCGTCTATCGGAAATGCAGCCGCCTACGAGTCAACAGCAGAGTACTTTAGCCTCTAGAATACTACAGCGGGGTCTATCGAAGTCTTAGGACACGTCTTTAGCAAAGACAGAACTCGGCCCAACCATGACAAGATTGCTGTGGTTCTTCACATTTCGCAGCGCGAAATAATAAAGGAGCTGCGCAGTTTTCTTGGCCTCACCTCCTATTTTCGCCGGTTGATTGAGAACATTGCCTTCGTACCTGCTCCATTACACCAGCTACTTGCTTGCAATGTCCCTTTTTGTAGTCTCAAGAATGCCAAACGGTATTCGACTTGTTAAAGGGTGCCTTCACGTCTGAACGAGTGCTCCGCTATTTTCAGGAAGCCCCACCAACAATGCTTCATACCGACACTAGCGGCCGTGGTATAGAAGTCGTTCTCCTACAACGTGACAAGTCTTCCCTATAGAAAGTTGTCGCATTTGCAGTCTCGTACTCACCATTGCCGAGAAGAACTACACAATAACTGAGCAAGAGATTCTGGCTGTGGTTTGGTTGGTGCAGAAGTTCCGTCCCTATCTCACCGGCCGTCACTTCACAATTGTTATGATCCACCGCGCCTTATGCTTACTTTCTACACTGAAGAACTTGCCGAGACGCTTGGGTCGGTGGATACTACGCTTGCAGGAAGGCGACTTGACATAATTTACAAATATGGCAGAAAACATTAAGACGCTCACGCTTTATCTCGTTGCCGGCTTCCTACTCCCCATATCCGCGCTGGCGAGAGCTCGACTGCCACATCTACGGCAGTTTATACGCTAGCCTCAATAAGGCAACCCTTTTCGGACGACTAGCCATCATTTAGCTTCCACCAGCAGTCGGATCAAAACTGCAGACGCATTATGGACCACCCTTTGGGAGCTTCTCATCCACCTAACGCGCGAATTTGTCGTCAACTCCTGCACTTTAGGCTGGAAAATGGGGTTCTTTATTGCCACATTTACCACCCTGTTGGTCAGCGCAGGGTTCCTCTGCTCCCACGCTCTCTTCGACTTCAGGTGCTTGAAGCCTTCCACGACAACTTTACTACTGGCCATCTTGGTTTTCGAGAAACTCTTAAACGCATTTAATGTTGCTATCACTGGCCTGGCCTTTCTTCAAGCGTAGCGTGGTACGTTGGTTTCTGCTCCCCATACCAGCATCGTAAACTACCTGCATCGGCACCTGATGGACCTCTACAGCCAATTGTGCGCCCTTCATTGCCTATCAAAGTAGAAGGTGTCGACCTTTACGGGCCTTTCCCCATTACATATACAAGAATACGATTGATATATACTGCTTTGGACCATATGAAACGGAACGCTGAGACGTCCTCTGTCATTACAGACTCAGCTGCGGAAGCTGCAGACTTCATTCCTCACGCCATAATTTTGACCGTGGGGCTGCTCGTGTTCTGTTTAGTGACAATCGCAAAGCCTTCTCTTGCAAATAATAAATGAAGTACTGCACGCTTCTGGAGCTACTCACAAGACAGCTTCAAGCTATCACCTTCTGGCCAACGCTCTCAACGAAAAATTTCATTGAACCCTTGCTGAGATGATTGCTGTTTACGTTGAACCCGACCACAAAAACTGGGATACTCTTTCACCAGTCCTGACTTTCGTTTACAACACCACCGTTCAGCGAACAACGGGCTACTCACCGTTTTACCTCGTGTACGGACGTCTCCCTACTACCTTTCTAAGGGTCTCCTTCTTTAACAGCCATGCAATTCATGTCAGTTTTCTAGCGAAGAATACGATTCCTGCCTTGCCTAGTCTCGCCATTATGCTCGCGTCAATACTGAAGTAAAACAGCACGAGCGGAATAATCTATGACGCATCCCATCGCGTTGTGTCTTTCTGAACTGGTGACGAGGTATTCTTTGACACCTTACGCACTCCTGGTCTCTGTGACAAATTCAACCACGCTTCATCGGGTCATATGTAGTTTGAATCAGACTTCGCCCGTCCATTGTCGTGTGACACCACTTGTCGCCGCTAGACTACCGTTACTGCAGCAGCGATATTGTCTGTGTTTCTCTCATAAAACCTTTCACGTGACGTTATTCGTCACATTGACACGGCGGCCAGAAACTCGCTTTTAAGGAGAGGGGAAAAGGGCGGGCTTTTCTTATTAACATCGTGATCATCTCTGCTTTATCATAATCACCATCCTTCCTGTCTCCGTCTTAACGCACTGTTGGCCATCTTTCGTCATTGTTGTGTGCAGACCCTGCCCTTTTTTTTGCGAGATCTCCTCGAATAAACGCTGCTGCAACCAAGACCTCGTAATACTAACAACTAAAAAAGCGCCAAAGCGTTCTATTGTGATCCACTTACACCTATGCCATTGAGTCATTCCACGAAGGCGTACCGCATCACCAACGTGAAATTATGTGTTTCCTTTTATATCTGTCAAAACGTACCAGCCAAATCCGGCTGGCGGCTTTCGGTTACAGTCTGCGCAGCTTTAAGCGCGACGCACCGATCGTCAGCGCCCTTGTTCGACATCGACAAAACGAAATTGTTGATTTAGGTTTTTGGATGTTTGAACTAAACTTTAGAGTTATTTTCCCCTTTCAAATTGTGTGTACACGAAGCGAAATGGGCCGGTACATATACACTGTTGCGGACGGCACCATAGGCCTAATGCTCACTGGGCGGGCACTGGGTACAAACGCTTTCGACGTGGTGGAGTTGGAACGGTTGAAGTTTCTGCATTTGAGCTTCGGAACCTTTCTAACTCTTACCTGAGGTGAGTAAAAAGATAAGCATGGCCAGATATTCATTTACGCGGTGGGGCGGAATCGAAATGGCAGCATTTTCTCGCCTCTGCTTGGAAACCTTGCGAAGTGGTCAAAAGAGCCCATTTACGTTTCGTCAACTAGGTGGCATAAACAATTTCCTGTTTCTGTTAGGAGTGGAATCCAGCTCCAAGCTTATAAACCCTGCAACATTGAATGATTACAGCAATACTCGACTGATGCGAATATGACCGGTACACGCGAGGATAAGTGAAGAACGTGCATTATACCTGCGATACATACGTTCACAACAAAAATAGGTATGCTCAGAATCTGTTAGGGTAGCATCTATCAGTGCCATCGAATCAAGATCTCTATATTCAAGACAGCAAAAAATACCACTGCGCACGCTACATAATGTACACGCTGCGCTGGTAGAAACAGTGCGTGCTCCAGTACTCACCAGTGTTGCCAGGCAAATTACAGCGCTTCCCAATGTCCACCGTGATCACAACGTGAAGTCAGTGCCCTCTGCCATGCGACACAGCTTGTTCCCAGTGCACCCGATTGTACCAGTAAATACAAATGTTACCATTGTCTCCAGTGTGTAATAGGTGCCAAAATACGTACTGGCATCACACTGGGGATGCTTTTTTTGCAATAGGATGCCCTCTCTCTGCATCGATTGCCATATCAGCGCCCACGCTTGCCTACTAAGAAATCGCGTGGCGTAACTTACAGGTGTCGAACTCGGGACATCCGTTTATTCACCACATCGCTGGCGTTGACTGACTTCCCCTTACATTTTCATCGGGCATCATAATTTGCGCGTGTCAAGGGTGAACTTGACCATTTCTTTCTCCAACTTCGTCGTGACATATTCAAACAAGCATTCATGACTCCAGTCTCACCGAAATCGTGCTACTCCGCTTCTCACTATGACCCGCTTTTGTGCTTAACTGTGAACTCGACATACAGCATGAGGCCCAGGATGTCTCTACTAGCGTCAACGCTCCAAGACGACCCGACACATGAAACTGCCAATTCAGTTTTTTCCACACAATGTTCGGTTTTGAATCCCGTCATATGGACATCATCGGCCCACTGTCACCGTCTCGAGGTGCTCGCTGCACCTTCGCCTGTGTGGACCTTATGACCGCTAGCCCGAAATTTTCCTCTCGCCTTCATAAACGGCATTTACCGTGGCTTGGCAGTGGCTGGGACCTCACGCTTGTGGATGCCCCAGTGTCGTAACCACTGATCGCAGTCAACATTTTGAATGTGATCTCTTCCGCGCACTGACGGGCCTTCTCGAGTCTGCCGTATACCTACAACCGCATACCACCCATCGGTGAATGAAGGTTTAACGCCTTCACCGTCACTTTAAAGCCGCCTTCATGGGTCGCCAAGCTCGTTTATCTTGGGCTGAAGCTCTTCCTCTCGTTTTGCTTGAGGTGCACTCATCTTTCAAAGAATACCTCCGCTGTACAGCTGGCGCAGCTGTCAATAGTACACTTGGCGTATGCCGGGGAATTTGTCGCACGGTATGTCGCAACGCCTCTTCAAGACTGTTACGTGGAACAGTTCTTCTTTCTTTTTTTCAGCCTGACTCTTTACCCCAGTCGCGAGGCATCTTTGACTGACGTTTTTGTCAGAAAAAACTTGGCACAGCGAATCAGTTTTCGTATGGCGTGAAGGTATCCGACCTTCCTTATGCCTCTGTACACTGGCCCTTCAGGTATTTATCCGGACAGAAAAACTGTCGCCATCGAGCTCAATTGATGTAAAAGGTCATGACGATTCACAAAGTTAAACCCGCGTACCTAGCGACAGAGCCAGTACTGTTTTGACTTCTTTGTTACAGCCGCTAATCCCAGTACGCGTCGCTTTACGTTTAAATAGTTGTGCGCTCGCTGCGCTTGCCGTTGCCCATATGACTTTTGTTTATTTTGTTCCATTTTAATTTTGGTTGTGTTATTAGGGGCTAGGGCATGCGCCCTCACGCTTGCACGATGGTGGCATCCTTGTAGCTGGTTTCCGGTTTGCCAAGTCTACTGTCCTACCAGGAAACGAACAAGCGATCAATTGCCGTCAGTTATGTAAGGGCGGAGCAAAAGGAAAAAAGAAAAGGCTCCCAAGTTCCGCCATTCATTTTTCACCAGGCTAAGATGTTCGGCACCATCGGCTGTGCCAAATCTTGCAGGGTCGCCCTACCGACGATTCGTTTCCAATGTGTTTTTGTATCTTGTATCTCCGTACCCATGTCCTATATTTTGTGTGTTTGTATATATGGTTTTGCTCAGCCTTACTAGAACTTTCTCAGCATTTTCACTTCATCTTCAAGTGATCAACGTCAGTCACCACTATTTCCATAGCGGCAGTATGTTACTTCCTCGCACTGTGCCATACCACCTCGGGAGGTGCGCCTGAGGCACCGAGTGGGGAGAGTTGGTTTCACAACATCAAAAGAACTTGAACTGTACACTGAGAAACGTCATAAGCTTCAAAAAAATAAAAGAGTAAATTTGACGGCTTATCTTTCTCTCTTCAGCATGTCAGTTGTAGCAAGAGACGCATACAGCAAAACTTCGGCATTGCGATTGTCAGGCGATACACACGTCACGTTCATACACTTTAGTATACGTATACACATGCGAACTATGCTTACTCTGCCGTGCTTAAGCCTCTAACATGGCGGCATGCACACGATGGCTGACAGATAGCAGCAATTTGTATAGGGTCTTCTTATGACGTGTTCAACACAACAAAAACGAGTGCAGCGAAAATGCCGCACAGCAAAAGTCTGAAGCACAGCCATCACACGTAGTGATTGACATTCTCAAAAGAACAGTGAATGCATTCTACATTGCCATTCACTTTCGCAACACATAATATGTAACCACAGGTACATTAGTACAACACTCCATCATATATTTAAAACAATAACAATATGACAGAACGTACAGGGCTCTCTATATATAACCTTTGTACCATAGTATGTATAACATTAAGTCATTGCGACATACACTTAACTCACTCGACATACACTCGCGACACAAACAACAATAAACGGCTCAATGCGGTTTATATTTCCGGCCATTTTCTGCTGCGCGTCTGATCTCTTCAGATTGTTTTCTCTTACTTTTTCGTGAGCAATCTCGAAGGACGGGACCAGATGTGGTGTCTCTGCCACCCTTACACTTGCTAAGAGTTATCGCGTTCGACAAATTGCTGCTGGTTTTCACCTACTCGCGCAAGTCGCGGCATTGGGTCTGGCTGGCCGACTTCGTCCCCTTTTCCCACTCGGTCGATTGAGATCGTTTTGCTGCAGCCTCACCTGCATAGCACATTTTCATCTGTTGATTTCCTGGGTCATCGCTTGAAAAGCAGAACAATGAGCCCTTGTTGACTAAGTGCATGCGCGTTGAGTTCCTCAAGCCTTCCTAAATAACCAAGCTACACAAATTTCTGGCCTTATAAATTTCTACTGCCAATTCAGTGGGAACTGTGTTACGCTGTTGGAGCTGCTCGACAATTGCTTGGTGGCAAGCCCTCGGAAACTGCACTACCATGAAACACCGCAGCGGAAAAAGTTTCAAATCCATCAAGAACACCTTGGCTTAAGCTGCACGGCTGACGCACCACGACCCCAGTACCCTATGGCGCTCATGACGAATGCATCTGTTCTGCACTTGGGGCCGTCTTTCAGCATAAATTGAACGATCAGTGGCAGCCCTTGCCTTTTTCTCCAAGCGTATGACTTCTGCCCAAACAAATACAGCATTTTCAGCCGTGAGTTGCTCGCTATTTTTCTCGCCGTGCGCCATTTTCGACCTACTAGAAGGCCGGACTTTTACAATTTTCACTAATCACAAACCTCTCACCTTTTCAATCGGCCGATCTGACTCACAAACACACCGCGCGAGGTGCGCCAGCTTGCCTTCATCTCGGAGTTTTCGACTGATATACGCCACATCAGGTGTTGACAACTCTGCAGCTGACGCTCTCAGTCGCGTGGATGCCATCACCTGCAGACGCTTGAAAAGCTCCACCTCCACATTCTGTCCATTCAAACTGCGGGATCTGGCTGCAGCCATTCAAAAGACACCGTGCTTGAGCACCTATGCGAAACGTTCACATCACGTCAGCTCAAACCCGTCACCCTTGAAGATGTGCCAATTATTTGTGACACCTCCACAGGCACACCCGACCATTTCTAACCTACCCTTCCCGTAAGAAAATGTTCGACGCCTATCACAGCCTTTCTCACCCCAGAATTCGCGCTTCCCAAAAGCTTGCTTTTCACGCTCCGTCTGGCCCGGTATGAATGCCAACATCGAAGATTGGGTTCGTGAGCACGCAAATTTCAATAATATCCCGTTCCTTGATCAAAGCCTTCTTCAACCCTACGAACGTTTCGCCATTGTGCATATTGACATCGTTCGCCCGTTACTCCATGTCAAGGCTATCGCTGCCTTTTGACAGTGTGGATCGTTCCAACCGCTGACCAAATCGACTCTATTGCCCGACATGTCTGCAGCTACCGTCACAGTGGCTTTTGTTTCTACCTCAATATCCCGATTGGCTGTCCGATAACGATTTTATGGGACCGGTTCGCCAGTTCAAATCTCTTTTCGGAGCTCCTGAAACTTTGTATTTCAGGCCTGCGTACAGCATCATACCATCCGCAAACAAGCGGCCTCATCACAAGATTTCACTGGCACCTCAAAGCAGCACTCACAGCACGCGTTTGGCCGGACAGGTGGGTTGACTGCCTCCCGCTCACGCTACTCGGAATTTGATTTTCTTTCAAAGAGGACCTCTACTGCTCCACTTCTGAGCTGTTTATGGAACTTCGCTTCGCCTGCCTACCGATTTCTTCGAAGAAAGTGGCAGTGGCACCCAGCTAACAGCAAAAGAATACGTCACAGCTGTGCGACGTCTTTCGACACATTCGTCCACAGCCTACACGCAGCCAGCCACGTGCAGCCTATATGGCTCAAGACCCTAAAACAGCGACACACGTGTTCGTGCGGTGCGGTTTTGTGCACGCCCGCTTCAACCACACTACTTCGGCGCATTCTGTCTGTTAGAGCGCTGGCCTGCTAATCATCGTCGACATCCATGAGGCATGCGATACAATCACGCTTGAGCGGCTCAAGCCTGCGTTCATAGAAGCGCCCGATCGAATGCCTTGCCATGCCTCCCTCCACTGGACACAAAGGCAACTATTAAGTCGATGGTGATTGTTGAAATATCGGTACAGAAACGTCGTATTGCTACTTTTCTGCTAAGGAAGCGCCTATTTTGAAATAAAATCTCTTTTTAGTGGTTCGCATCGAGTAAGCGCACTTCAGAATAGCCTCCTCCAAAAGCGGACTGACCGGACCAACTCATGTCACTGTTGTCGTGCACAACGTTGCCCGGCTTTACTGCGCTAGTAGCAGCAGACTGAAAGCAGTGGGAGCCACAGCAGTAACAACGACCTTTGATCAGTTTACCGCTACTGACTTCGAGATTGCGCACGTTTTTTGGTTCAACTGCCCTGCTAAATGTCCCCTCCTGTCCAGTGTAGCTACGCGAAAATTAGGATTTGGAACCACTAGCGTCTTTTTTCATAGTAATGTGGCGGTTCTTTTTTTTTCATGAATTAAATACAAACGAACAAGCAGGATTTTATTGCGTCTCTTCATGTACGGAAGGTACTTTAATTAGTGCAGCTAGATCGATTGCTAGTGAATATATGCAGGTGGTTCGTGTCATAGGATCATTTTGAGCATGTCCTCCTGCGGCTCACGTGTTTTTGCGCATTCGCCTTCATTTCTCGGTAAGTAGGGCACTGTTGTTTGTAATGTTGTCGTTTTGATGTCGTCAAACATTCAGCTTTTACTCTGCAGTAAATTCTTATTTGACTTAAAAGTCCCTTTAGGCATCACCTACAGCAATCGGGACTAATCGCTCTGCTCCTACTGTGCACTGCGCAGATTCCAATTTGCTAACTGGCAGTGCGAAGAAGGAGCGAAGCACTGCGCTTTTTCTTGCTTCTTTTATTGAATATTCTTTTATTTGTTTTGGGGCACATCGACTGCTTGCGAGCACAATATTATCCAAAGGCCTGAAGCAAGCTGAGCTTCGTCTTCAACAGTACAAAAATGTGGCTCATTTGAACAGTGTTCACATGAAGCCAGGCGAGACACATCAGAAAAATCAGCATCATTCGGATTAAAGCAAATTTTCTGAAAGCGACGGAACCACCGAAATGCCCCTTAATATCTGAAGCCGACCTCCCAGAGAGGTGTAAAATCTAAAAGTTCTCGGTCTCCGGAGACAAAACAAAGGCATACTGGATTATTCCATCCAAGCTTTCTGAATACGCAGTGCATAGCTACGTCTTCAGAGTTTAAGACACGTCTTTTTGAGTTTAAAGCATAATATGACATGTCCATGTAATACTCGCATCTCAAACTTCAAGTATGTTAAACGAACAAGCCAAGTCTACCATTTTCACACGTAGTTGTTCGCTGAGAAATCCTTGTCGCGGCCGAAGTTCACGTCTCCTACGAAGGCTTCTGTGATGCTCTCAGTGCAATGGCTCCTCGGCACAACTGCATTACCGAAGAGGATTTTTCACAGTTGCCTTTTGTGGTGTAGCCTGGGTCATAGGAGATAGGATAGCATATATACTAGGCAAAGTACATCGGTAAACGGGGCACACCATTAAGGCTAGGAACTTAGCCGAATGCCTTCGTAGGCGTTCCATGCTTTGGCTGCATTGCAAAGGTCATCGACGGCCACTCACAATTTGGGCTGCTGTGCCCAGGCTTCGCGACCTCCAACCGCGTTTCTTGCCGTCCCCGTCTGCCATTTCAGGCGCATTCCTGAGACACGGAACTGTGGTGTTTCGCCGGCAGGCGGCGATGGTAAGATTTTAGGAGAAAATCCAAAGTGCACCCACCGGTGCAAGCCGTGCAATTCCGTGAGGGAACGCTGGAGCTAGCGGCGGTTCTTGGGAGAGCTGGCCTCAATGTTTCATGAGCTGCTGGCAGCAACATGGCGTCGATAGCCTAAAATTTGAGCATGATCACAGGAAAGAGCGCAGAACTCGACATTGAAACTGGTTCACCATGACATGGAATCACGTGATCATACGGTAACTTTTAATGACACTTTCAGGTGCTTCACACGAGTAGCCAGTGGTGGCGTCTTAGGAGTACGAGTAGTCACCTTGCTCACGCGAAGACACCCTTGTCAGAATAAGCATGAAGTGCCTTTCTTCGCAGCTGAGATGCCGATGTAATCCTCATTGAGAGGCATCACCATGGGAAGCTTGAACAGTGGTGCCGGGCGCCAAGAGGCCGTACGCTGCCGTGGGGGTGCCGCAATATGCTACGTTTGGGCCACCGAGCAGGCCTGGACCCCATCTTTGCGTGGCGGCAGAGAATATTTGGCAGTAGGAGGAAACATTGGCTGCGTTGTTTTTGGGCGGCCCTTGGTTGTAACGTACGCAGCACCGATGAGCCTTGCGGACGAACACAAAAGCAAGTCAGATTGCAATGTTTTCACTAGCCACTCTTTAACAACTGATGGCAGCTCCTACGCTTCACTGGAAGCACGTTCACGCAACAAGCATTACTGCAGCCAATTGCGCACGACTACATTGTGCTGAAAACGTTTTTATTACGTTTCAGAAGCGGCACGTGCTGAACTAGAAGCAACTCTGCTTTATCAGTTCAGTCGGAAGGGTAGCGTAGTGTTAAAGCATGTTTGTTTTATGTTGTTTTGTTTACTCTTCTGCAGTGTAAGTAGCAGCCTTTAGTGAAATGACTTGCATAAGTGTTGTGAACGTTTCTTGAAAATTCTATGTACTCGGCAAACTCAACAAAGTGCAGGCAAGTGCAATATAGCTGCAGTAATGCTCATTTCTTTAACGTGGCTTCTGCCTGAAGCGTACCAGTCACCTTCAATTTTTAAATGGCCGCTAGCGGAAACGTTGCAAAAACTGGTTTGCTCGGTGTGCATCAGTTTGAGTGAGCACGAGCACAAATGCCAATACGTAAGAATTGCTAAGAAGGATATCTCAAAAAGTTGTGAAAGCAGTAGTCCGAGCACATACTGAGTGTAGCACCACGGTAAAGTGTTGTGCAATACTTTCTGTGTAAATGAGTGGGTCGTCTCGTTAACAATTGTCGAACTAACTTTACGCGTCCCCCTGTTACAAAATTTAAAAGTGATCAGACTGGACACAAGGCCGACGCATGTCGCAATGAAGGAAACCTACCAAGTAGCCTGTGTGTATGCACCATGAAGAGATGATGATCCTAGGGGGAAAAATTTCGGAGGTCAATGCTGTGCGGGCTGCACACTCAAATACATTGGCTGAGCAAATTAAGCGTGTGTTGGAAGAATCTTGGGGAGGCGTATTATATTGTAAGAGGCACCGGTTGCGACACTGTTGATCGAGCAGAAGAGTTTAGTACGTGACAGCGAGCTAACCGGAAGAACTAGCCCAGTTGGGCTAGTTGACTTTTCACTCAGATGCTTACCCAAGCTGAGTTTCAACTTCAGACACCTATAAAAAGGTACGTTACTGCCCTAAGCATGATGACCCCCCCCCCTTTACGACCTTATCATGAGAAACATTGAAAGAGCGCCAGAGCCCAACGATCCAGAACGTTTGTGGGAAGATCGAGGATGGAGTTGTCATCAACGCAAGAATTGCTAGAGACAGCGGAGGGGAATCCTGCAAAATATTTACCCAAGCTCAAGATGAAGCCGTGCTTCAAAGGAAAGGCGATCTAGAGACCATTGTGTCGGAATAGAAAATGTGCTATGCAGGTGAGGCTGCAGCAAAACGACCTCAATCGACCGAGTGGGAAAAGGGGACGAAGTCGGCCAGCCAGACCCAATGCCGCGACTTGCGCGAGTAGGTGAAGAACCAGCAGCAATTTGTCGAACGCGATAACTCTTAAGGTTAAGGGTGGCAGAGACACCACATCCGGTCCCGTCGTTCGAGATTGCTCATGGAAAAAGTAAGAGAAAACAATCTGAAGAGATCAGACGCGCAGCAGAAAAAGAGGCCGCAAATATAAACCGTATTGAGTGTTGTTGTGTCTGTGTCGCGAGTGTATGTCGAGCGAGTTAAGTGTATGTCGCAATGACCAAATGTTATACATACTATGGTACAAGGGTTATATATAGAGAGCCTGTACGTTCTGTTCACTGTTATTGTTTTAGATATATGATGGAGTGTTGTATCATGTACCTGTGGTTATATATTATGTGTTGTAAAAGTGAACTGCAATGTAGAATGCATTCACTGTTCTTTGAGAGTGTCACTCATGTGTGATGGGCTGTGCTACAGACGTTTGCTGTGCGGAATTTTTTCTGCACTCGTTTTTGTTGGTTAACACGTCATAAGAGAGACCCTATACAAAATTGCTGCTATCGGTCAGCCATGTGCATGCCGCCATGTTAGAGGCTTGAGTACGGCACAGTAAGCATAGTTCGCATGTGTACGTATACGTAAAGTGTATGAACATGACGTGTGTATCGCCTGACAATCGCAATGCCGAAGTTTTACTGCATGCGTCTTGCGGCACCTGACAGGCTGAAGAGAGGAGGATAAGCCGTCAACTTACCCTTATTATTTTTTTGAAGCTTATGGCGTTTCTCAGTGTACAGTTCAAGTCTTTTGCTGTTGTGAAACCAACTCTCCCCCACTCGGTGCCTGAGACGCACCACCGAGGTGATATGGCACAGTGCGAGGATAGTACCATACTGCCGCTATGCGAATAGTGGTGACTGACGTGCTGATCACTTGAAGATGAGTGAAAACGCTGGGAAAGTTCTAGTAAGGCTGAGCAAAACTATATATACAAAACACAAAATATGGACATGGGTACGGAGATACAAGATACAAAAAAACACATTGGAAACGAATCGTCGGTAGGGCGACCCTGCAAGATTTGGCAGAGCCGATGGTGCCGAACATCTTAAGCCTGGTGAAAAATGGATGGCGGAACTTGGGAGCCTTTTTTTTTTCCTTTTGCTCCGCCCTTACATAACTGACGGCAATTGATCGCTTGTTCGTTTCCTGGTAGGACAGTAGACTTGGCAAACCGGAAACCAGCTCAAGGATGCCACCTTCGTGCGAGCGTGAGGGCTCATGCCTTAGCCCCTAATAAACAACCAAATGAAAATGAAACAAAAAAACAAAAGTCATATGGGCAACGGCAAGCGCAGCGAGCGCAAAAACTATTTAAACCTAAGCGACGCGTACTGGGATTAGCGGCTAACAAAGGCGTCCCGATAACACGTCAACATTGCCGACGGGACAGGAATCTGCCTGTCTCTCATGCGCTGTAATCGGAACGGCTGCCTCTCCGTAGAGGGGTTTCTACTTACTGGCTCGTCTGAACGGATTAGCGTGGGAGTAGCCGAAGGCATGCCATTGCACCAACTTTCATCAAAGGTGCCGGACCGGGCACCGGTTCACTGCGACGTCGGCCATCATTTTACGTGTCAAAAACCGTTCACTTCGAAAGCTTTCAGAGGCAAGCGAGACCGCGACGAAATGCAAACGGCGATCACACGGTATCGCAACGCGCGCCACTTTGACTCGGCAGTGAGTTTTTAGACG
>NW_023609935.1:0-15821 GCF_013339725.1 Rhipicephalus microplus
TTTGGAGAAATGTTGTGACAGTGGTGAGAGTGGAGAACGATTGTCTCCGTGGCGCAATCTGCTAGTGCGTTGGCTGTAAGCTAAAGGTTGGAGGTTCGAGCCCTCCGGGAGCAGTGTGTCTCTTTTTTTTTTTCTTTGCGCTGATAGCTTTGGAGAAATGTTTGACGGTAGTGAGAGTGGCGCACGACTGTTTCACGTGGTGTAATGGCTAGCGCGATCGGTTGTTAACCAAAAGATTGGAGGGTCGAGCCCTCCCATGAGCGGTATGTGACTTTTTTTCTTTGCACTGATATCTTTGGAGAAGTTTCTGACCGTGTGTGAGAGTGGAGCACGACTGTCTTCGTGGCGCAATTGGCTAGCGCGTTGGGCTATTAAACAAAAGGTTGGAGGTTCAAACCCTCCCATGAGCGGTGTGTTCTCTTTTTTTCTTTGCGCTGATACCTTTGGAAGAATTTCTGATGGTGGGTGAGAGTGGAGCACGACTACCGCCGTTGACGCAATTGGCTAGGCGCGTTCGGGCTGTAACACCAAAAGGTTGGAGGTTCGAGCTCTCCCGAGAGCGGTTGGTCTCTTTTTTTCCTTTGCGCTGATAGGCTTTGGGAGAATGTTGTGACGGTGGTGAGACGTGGAGCACGACTGTCTCCGTTGGCGGCAATCTGTTAGTGCGGTCGGCTGTTAAGCAAAAGGTTGGAGGTTCGAGCCTCCCGGGAGCAGTGTGTCTCTTTTTTTTATTTGCGCTGATAGCTTTGGAGAAATGTTCTGACGGTAGCGAGAGTGGAGCACGACTGTTTCCGTGTCCGAATCAGCTAGCGCGATCAATTGTTAACCAAAAGGTTGGAGGTTCGAGCCCTCCCGAGAGCGGTGTGTCTCTTTTTTTTTCTTTGCGCTGATAGCTTTGCAGAAATGTTCAGACGGAGGCGAGAGTAGAGCACGGTATTTTCCGTGGCAGAATCGGCTAGCGCGATCAACTGTTAAGCAAAAGGTTGGAGGTTCGAGCCCTCCCGGGAGCAGTGTGTCGCTTTTTTTCTTTGCGCTGATAGCTTTGGATAAACGTTCTGACGGTGGTGAGAGTGGAGCGCGTTTGGGTCCGTGGTGCAATGGCTAGAGCGATCGGCTGTTAACCAAAAGTTTGTAGTTTCGAGCCCTCCCATGAACGTTGTGTCGATTTTTTCTTTGCGCTGATACCTTTGAAAAAATGTTCTGATGGTTGTGATAGTGGAGCACGACTACCTCCATGACGCAATTGGCCAGCGCGTTCGGCTGTTAACCAAAAGGTTGGTGGTTCGAGCCCTCTCGAGAGCGGTGTGCCTCTTTTTTTTCTTTGAGCTGATAACTTTGGAGAAATGTTCTGACGGTGGTGAGAGTGGAGCGCGACTGTTTCCGTGGCCGAATCGGCTTGCGCGATCAACTGTTAACCAAAAGGTTGGAGGTTCGAGCCCTCCCGAGAGCGGTGTGTCTCTTTTTTTCTTTGCGCTGATAGCTTTGGAGAAATGTTCTGACGGTGGTGAGAGTGGAGCACGACTGTCTCCGTGGCGCAATCTGCTAGTGCGTCGGCTGTTAAGCAAAAGGTTGGAGGTTCAAGCCCTCCCGGCAGCAGTGTGTCACTTTTTTCTTTGCACTGATAGCTTTGGAGAAACGTCTGTTGGTGGTGAGAGTGGAGTGCGGTTGGGTCTGTGGTGCAATGGCTAGCGCGATCGGCTGTTAACCAAAGGTTGGAGGCTCAGCCATCCCATGAGCGGTTGGTGTCTCTTTTTTTCTTGCGCAGATACCTTTGGAAAACTGTTCTGATGGTGGTGAGAGTGCAAGCACGACTACCTCCGTGACGCAATTGGCTAGCGCGGTCGGCTGTTAGCCAAAAGGTTTGAGGTTCGAGCCCTCCCGAGAGCGGTATGTCTCTTTTTTTTCTTTGCACTGACATCTTTGGAGAAGTGTTCTGACCGTGGTGAGAGTGGAGCACGACTGTCTCCGTGACACAATCTGCTAGTGCGTCGGCGTTAAGCAAAAGGTTAGAGGTTCGAGCCCTCCCGAGAGCGGTGTGTCTCTTTTTTTACCTTGCGCTGATAGCTTTGGAGAAATGTTCTGACGGTGGAGAGAGTGGAGCGCGACTGTTTCCGTGGCAGATCTTTTTTTTCCACTTCCGGCCACGACAGTGAACGGACGTGTTTATCATGTGCTCCCGCGTAGGGGCGGTTTCAGCGGCCCGTGTGGGCCGCGGTATCAGGTGTACCTGAAAAGCCAGGCGAAGATTTCCAGGTTGTTCTGCCTCAGCTGCCTTCAGGTGATTCCGTTTTGCACACGGTTTTTTTTGCACGGAAACTTGAAAGCCAGGCCATATCGAGTGGAGCATGTCCGAGACAGCCTTGCTCGTCTTTCGCTGCTGCCGGAAGTGGTTGCCCTAGGGGCATACCAAATGAATCATGTATGGGCAGTGACGTTCAAGGATGATGAGGGTAAAAAGAAGATGCTGGCGGCGGAGTCTTTTGATCTAAAGGACCATCGCTGTATGGTGGTTGACCCCCGTGATCGAGGTGTGCGGCTGAAGTTGTACTGGCTTCTTCATGGCGTGCCGGACGAGGCTGTGCGAGTCGCCTTAACGCCCTACGGAAAAGTGACCGAGATAAGCAGAGACAAATGGAAGGTGCAGGGTTGCAATGATAAAGGTTCAACCACGCGGTCGGTCACGCTGAGGCTACACGCGGGCGTGTCCGTGGACGACCTGCCACACCAACTGCGAGTTGCGGAGGACATGGCGCTCGTCGTAATTCCTGGCAGAGCACCGCTATGCCTCCGATGCCGGGCTATCGGACACATTCGACGGGATTGCCGCGTGCCGCGCTGTGGGGTATGTCGTCGCTATGGCCACGATGACGCCCACTGTGTGAGGTCGTACGCCAGCATTGCGGGCCCAGGCCAAACAGACGAAGTGTCTGAACACCTGATGGATGCCGTGGATGCCGAAGAAGCGAGCAGGGAAGACGGTCATACGGAAGGCCCTGCCACGCCCCCTGAACAGTCTTCTGGGGCCGCACTGGAATCTACCAATAAAGGCGACAAGCACTCTGGTGCGCCAGGAACGAATTTAGACACGGCAGCAGTAGAGAACGACGCTACAGCAGCGAGCAAGTCATCTTCAGCTGCGCGAGAGGGCGGCCCGGAAGCAACGGACGCCGAGATGACCAAGGCCGGTGCTATCGCTTTTAAGCGAGCTCGTGAAACACCTGACCGTACCGGAAATGTTGACACGTCGGCCATCAATGAACCTCCAACAAAGACGGCGACTGGTCGTCGGCCTACCTTTAAACCACGACCAAACCTGTCTCCTGACCGTAGGGGCACTCAAACGTCGGCCCCGCCGTAGCGGAGGAGACGTTCCGAGGCTTTCTACGCTGAGCACACGCAACCACTGTTGCGACGTGAGTATGACACCTGACGAAACAACCTTCAAGAAATGGCGACTAACTTTAAAACTGGTATTTGCATCGCGACGTTGAACTCAAGAGGCCTGTGTTCGCGCAGGAGACAATGCCAGATTAGTCGCATTTTGTTAGAAAACGACATAGACCTCCTGGCTGTACAAGAAACTAAAATGGAAAGTGAAGAACAAACGGAGCAAATGGTTCAAGTTTTTCGCTCTAGGTACAATGTCTGCGTTTGTCATGCTGTTGGGCGGTCAGGAGGCTGTGTCGTTTTCATACGTAGTAGTATCGCGGTTGTTGAAAATGTGTCTACCTGCGATAGCGGTAGGCTGGTTGTGTGCGACTTCAGTGTTTCTGGAATGCCTTGGCGCGTTGTGTGTGTTTATGCACCGAATAGATCGCACGAACGGGAATTTTTTTTCAGAGCGATTGAAGGATTCTTGAAAACGGAAAGAAATGTTGTGGTTCTAGGGGACTTCAATTGTGTCTGTAGAGCTGAGGATAAGACAACGAGCTTCAATGTGCGCGATAGAAGCGCTGAGCTGTTGAATAAAATAGTGAACGAGACAGGGCTGGAAGATGTCGGTTATGTAATGACGCGAGAGGGTGAAGTAGGATATACGCACTTTCAAGGTCATTCGCACGCGAGGTTAGACAGAATATATTTGTCGGCAAAGTTGGTGCCACTATGCTCATCTTATCAAATTCAACATCTTAGTTTTAGTGATCATTGTCTGGTCAAGGTCAACATTGGCGAAAAACGTAAGGCTGCGAAGTTTAATTGGTTTCTATGGAAATTTAATGAAAAGCTGCTGCAAGATGAAATATTTGTCACAAAAACCAAAGAATGTCTTTCAAATGCTCTTCGTTTGGAGACCAATAACTTCATAGCTGTGTGGGAGCAAATGAAGTGTGATATAAAGATGATAGCGATTGAAAGAGCCTGTGTATTACGTAATCGGGAAAGGCAACAAGAGAGGCAGTTACAAAGCGAACTAGACTACATGTTAAGCGTAGAAAATGAAGTGCCGGGAAAATTTAAGAAAGAAATAAAGGAGGCGAAAGCAAAGCTCGAATTCATCGACGACGAAAAGTACCGCGGAGCAATGATAAGGGCTCGCACTGAACGGCTGTGGATGGGTGAAACGCCCACTAAGCGGGTGCTCAGTGAAGAAAAGAAACATGCAGCAAACAAAGAGATAAATGAAATTCGATACCGCAATTACATTACCCGGGACCGCGAACAGATAAAGCACGCCTTTGTCGAGTTTTATACGCAACTCCTTAGCCATACAATCAATGACCCCGAACGATTCAAAGAGGACTTTCTGACCCTTATGCCGAGATTGGAAGACTCTGAGCGGGAGCTACTGGAAGTAGAAATCACTGTGGCAGAAATTGAATCAGCTATAGATAACCTGGGTAACGGCAAGTCACCAGGGCCGGATGGGCTTGGTGCTGCCATATACAAATTTTTTAAGACAGAAATGGCACTGGCATTACACCGAGTGATCAGAGAATGCTACGACAAGCAGCAAACACCTCATTCATTTAGGACAGCACACGTAGTATTAATCCCCAAAACTGATGACCCCGCAAAGCTACTTTCAGTGGAATCCTACCGACCTATCAGTTTGAGCAACACTGACTATAAAATATACACGAAGGTCCTAGCAAGACGGCTCCAAAGTGTTGTCACATCCCTTGTCGGCCCGCATCAGACATGTGGGATTAAGGGCAGAACCATATTCACAAATATACACGTAACCAGAAGTATTCTAGAATGCTGTGATGCAAATAATGACCGCGTGGCCATGATTCAGCTAGACCTGCACAAAGCGTTCGATAAAGTCGTACATGAAATTTTGTTTTTATTGCTGGAACATGTGAATGTAGGAACTGTCATTACAGAAGGCGTTAGAATGGTGTATCATGACTGCAGGGCTAATTTAGTAATCAACAAAGAAGTAAGTGCTTCAATTCCTGTGCGCTCGAGCGTGAAGCAAGGTTGTGCCTTGTCGCCACTCCTTTTCGCGCTTTACTTAGAGCCCTTCTGTTTACGAATACTTGCATCACCAAGTATAAGAGGGTATACGTTTCTGACCAGTGGAATTAGAATTTTAGCCTATGCTGATGACGTCGCAGTGTTTTGCAGTGACAAAGAAAGTGTGCAAGAAGTTGTACGAATAGCTAGGGAATTCTGTGCAGCAACGGGCAGCGCAATTAGTTGGCCAAAATGTCTAGGCGTTTGGCATGGCCAGTGGCAAAGCACACCCGAAGTTTACTGTAACATGAATTGGAAAATCATGCCCGGAAAGTACCTCGGTGTGCCTTTGGATCACTACCGCAATGCTACGGAGTATTGGTCTGAGGAACGTCAACGCATTAAAAATTGTACTGATAAGTGGGGAGGTCGCAATTTATCAATGTTTGCAAAAGCGTCCGTGTGCAATGTATTTCTGATTGCAAAAGTGTTTTATGTATTACAAGTGTTAACCATGACCCGCACTTCGGTCCAGAAAATGCACCGAGTATTCGCGACCTTTATATGGGGGTCGCAGTGGGAGCGCACGAGCCGGTGCAATTTATTTCATAGGGTAAAATATGGTGGTCTGGGGCTTTTGCATTTGTTTTTTAAGCAGTTGGTGAGCAGATTCATGTTCGCTCGAGATCAAACTGACAATTTCTTGAGAACTGTGATCCAAGCAAGACTGCAGACCCCTTATCTGATTTCGTCGTGTCATCTTTTTCCTTCGAAGCTGGACCACTCAGTCCTTATTTGCGAGAAGTAGTTACAGCTACACGCCTGCTCAAGGAAAGATTTTCGTACGAATACTTGTCCGACGTGACTAAAAAGAAACTGTATCGTGACCTTCTTGATGTCTTCCTGCCAGTGCCCGTCTACCGAGCTTCGTGCAGGCTAGGTTCTGAGCGTGACGTGTTTAAACGTGTTAAGAGAATGCCGGTCAGACCCTCTGTCAAAACATTCTTCTTTCAAGTGCATACCGGCACTCTCCCTGTACTGCCATGGCTAAAAAGTAAAGGGCTTTTGTACCGTGGTCCGTCAACTGTCTAATCTGCGGCAAACCAGAAACGATAAATCATATCTTTCTCGACTGCCATGATGCTGTGTTCTTGTGGGACGTACTACAACGGACTATAAAAAAAGAACTACCTATCAACGCTTTGGAATCCGTTTTCTTCCGTGTGCAGCTGCAGGGGAAGTGCCGAGTGACATGTTAATGTTGCTTTGCATGCATAGTGTGTGGAGGACAAGAATGGATGTTCGACATATGCGTGTAGACGCACGTTCAGCGAGAGACTATTTTGTTGAGAGTATGCTGTATACACGAGACGTGTTTAAAGCGCTGCCTGAACCCCCCGAGTGGTTACCTGTGCTCGACCAATTGGCTTCTGTGAAGCCTTTTTAAACCAAGTGCACTGGCCAAGTTGAAGCTGGTGTTTTAGTAAGTGTACATATTTTGTATGTATTTCCTTTGCTTGTGGTTATTAAAAGGCAATAAAGAAAAAAAAAAAAAAAAAGTCTCCTGTGGCGAATTCGGCTAGCGCGATTAGGCTGTTAACCAAAAGGTTGGAGGTTCGAGCCCTCCCGAGAGCGGTGTGTCTCTTTTTTTCTTTGCGCTGATAGCTTTGGAGAAATGTTCTGACGGTGGTGAGAGTAGAGCACGACTATCTCCTTGGCGCAATCGGCTAGCGCGATCGGCTGTTAACCAAAAGGTTGGAGGTTCGAGCCCTCCCATGAGCGGTGTGTCGCTTTTTTTCTTTGCACTGATATCTTTGGAGAAGTGTTCTGACCGTGGTGAGAGTGGAGCACGACTGTCTCCGTGGCGCAATTGGCTTGCGCGTTGGGCTGTTAACCAAAAGGTTGGAGGTTCCAATCCTCCCATGAGCGGTGTGTCTCTTTTTTTTTCTTTGCGCTGATACCTTTGGAAGAATGTTCTGATGGTGGTGAGAGTGGAGCACGACTACCGCCGTGACGCAATTGGCTAGCGCGTTCGGCTGTTAACCAAAAGGTTGGAGGTTCGAGCTCTCCCGAGAGCGGTGTGTCTCTTTTTTTTTGCGCTGATAGCTTTGGAGAAATGTTCTGACGGTGGTGAGAGTGGAGCACGACTGTCTTCGTGGCGCAATCTGTTAGTGCGTCGGCTGTTAATCAAAAGGTTGGAGGTTCGAGCCCTCCCGGGAGCAGTGTGTCTCTTTTTTTCTTTGCGCTGATAGCTTTGAAGAAATGTTCTGACGGTAGTGAGAGTGGAGCACGACTGTTTCCGTGCCCGAATCGGCTAGCGCGATCAATTGTTAACCAAAAGGTTGGAGGTTCGAGCCCTCCCGAGAGCGGTGTGTCTCTTTTTTTTTCTTTGCGCTGATAGCTTTGCAGAAATGTTCTGACGGTGGCGAGAGTAGAGCACGGTTGTTTCCGTGGCAGAATCGGCTAGCGCGATCAACTGTTAAGCAAAAGGTTGGAGGTTCGAGCCCTCCCGGGAGCAGTGTGTCGCTTTTTTTCTTTGCGCTGATAGCTTTGGAGAAACGTTCTGACGGTGGTGAGAGTGGATCACGACTGTTTCCGTTCTGCGATCAAGTGTTAACTGAAAGGTTGGAGGTTGGAGCCCTCCCAGGAGCGGCGTTTCGCTTTTTTCTTTGCGCTGACAGCTATGGAGAAATGTTCTGACAGTGGTGAGAGTGGAGAACGATTGTCTCCGTGGCGCAATCTGCTAGTGCGTTGGCTGTTAAGCTAAAGGTTGGAGGTTCGAGCCCTCCCGGGAGCAGTGTGTCTCTTTTTTTCTTTGCGCTGATAGCTTTGGAGAAATGTTCTGACCGTGGTGAGAGTGGAGCACGACTGTCTTCGTGGCGCAATTGGCTAGCGCGTTGGGCTATTAACCAAAAGGTTGGAGGTTTGAACCCTCCCATGAGCGGTGTGTCTCTTTTTTTCTTTGCGCTGATACCTTTAGAAAAATGTTCTGATGGTGGTGAGAGTGGAGCACGACTACCTCCGTGACGCAATTGGCTAGCGCGTTCGGCTGTTAAAAAAAAGGTTGAAGGTTCGAGCTCTCCCGAGAGCGGTGTGTCTCTTTTTTTTCTTTGCGCGGATAGCTTTGGAGAAATGTTCTGACGGTAGTGAGAGTGGAGCACGACTGTTTCCGTGGCAGATGTATAGCGCGATCAACTGTTAACTGAAAGGTTGGAGGTTGGAGCCCTCCCAGGAGCGGCGTTTCGCTTTTTTCTTTGCGCTGACAGCTATGGAGAAATGTTCTGACAGTGGTGAGAGTGGAGAACGATTGTCTCCGTGGCGCAATCTGCTAGTGCGTTGGCTGTTAAGCTAAAGGTTGGAGGTTCGAGCCCTCCCGGGAGCAGTGTGTCTCTTTTTTTTCTTTGCGCTGATAGCTTTGGAGAAATGTTCTGACGGTAGTGAGAGTGGAGCACGACTGTTTCCGTGGTGTAATGGCTAGCGCGATCGGTTGTTAACCAAAAGATTGGAGGTTCGAGCCCTCCCATGAGCGGTGTGTCGCTTTTTTTTCTTTGCACTGATATCTTTGGAGAAGTGTTCTGACCGTGGTGAGAGTGGAGCACGACTGTCTTCGTGGCGCAATTGGCTAGCGCGTTGGGCTATTAACCAAAAGGTTGGAGGTTCGAACCCTCCCATGAGCGGTGTGTCTCTTTTTTTTCTTTGCGCTGATACCTTTGGAAAAATGTTCTGATGGTGGTGAGAGTGGAGCACGACTACCTCCGTGACGCAATTGGCTAGCGCGTTCGGCTGTTAACCAAAAGGTTGGAGGTTCGAGCTCTCCCGAGAGCGGTGTGTCTTTTTTTTTCTTTGCGCTGATAGCTTTGGAGAAATGTTCTGACGGTGGTGAGAGTGGAGCACGACTGTCTCCATGGCCCAATCTGTTAGTGCGTCAGCTGTTAAGCAAAAGGTTGGAGGTTTGAGCCCTCCCGGGAGCAGTGTGTCTCTTTTTTTTTCTTTGCGCTGATAGCTATAAAGAAATGTTCCGACAGTGGTGAGAGTGGAGCACGACTGTTCCGTGGCAGAAGCGGCTAGCGCGATCAACTGTTAACCAAAAGGTTGGAGGTTCGAGCCCTCCCGAGAGCGGTGTGTCTCTTTTTTTCTTTGCGCTGATAGCTTTGGAGGAATGTTCTGACGGTGGTGAGAGTGGAGCACGATTACCTCCGTGACGCAATTGGCTAGCGCGTTCGGCTGTTAACCAAAAGGTTGAAGGTTCGAGCCCTCCCGAGAGTGGTGTGTCTCTTTTTTTCTTTGCGCTGATAGCTTTGGAGAAATGTTCTGACGGTGGTGAGAGTAGAGAACGACTATCTTCTTGGCGCAATTGGCTAGCGCTATCGGCTGTTAACCAAAAGGTTGGAGGTTCGAGCCCTCCCATGAGCGGTGTGTCGCTTTTTTCTTTGCACTGATATCTTTGGAGAAGTGTTCTGACCGTGGTGAGAGTGGAGCACGACTGTCTCCGTGGCGCAATTGGCTTGCGCGTTGGGCTGTTAACCAAAAGGTTGGAGGTTCCAACCCTCCCGTGAGCGGTGTGTCTCTTTTTTTCTTTGCGCTGATACCTTTGGAAAAATGTTCTGATGGTGGTGAGAGTGGAGCACGACTACGCCGTGCGCAATTTGCTAGGCGCGTTCGGTGTTACCAAAGGTTGGATGTTCGAGCTATCCGAGAGCTGGTGTCTCTTTTTTTTATTTGGCTGAAGCTTGGATAATGTTGTGACGGTGGTGGATTGAAGAACGACTGTCTCCGTGGTCGCATTGTAGTGCGTTCGGATGTAATCAAAATGCGGAGGTTCGAGCCCTCCGGGAGCAGTTTGCCTTTTTTTTCTTTGCGATGATAGCTTTGGAGAAATGTTATGACGGTAGTGCGATTGGAGCACGACGTTTCCGTGCCCGAATCGGCTATCGCGATCATTGTTTTAACCAAAAGGTCGGAGGTTCGAAGCCTCCCGAGAGCGGTGTGTCTTTTTTTTTTCATTGGCGCTTGATAGCTTGCAGACATGTTGACGGTTGGCGCGGAGAGTAGAGCACGTTGTTCCGTGGCAGAATCGGCTAGCGCGATCAACTGTTAAGCAAAAAGGTGGAGGTTCGAGCCCTCCGGGAGCAGTGTGTCGCTTTTTTTCTTTGCGCTGATAGCTTTGGAGAAACGTTCTGACGGTGGTGAGAGAGGAGCACGACTGTTTCCGTTGCGCGATCAACTGTTAACTGAAAGGTTGGAGGTTGGAGCCCTCCCAGGAGCGGCGTTTCGCTTTTTTCTTTGCGCTGACAGCTATGGAGAAATGTTCTGACAGTGGTGAGAGTGGAGAACGATTGTCTCCGTGGCGCAATCTGCTAGTGCGTTGGCTGTTAAGCTAAAGGTTGGAGGTTCGAGCCCTCCCGGGAGTGTCTATTTTTTCTTTGCGCTGATACCTTTAGAAAAATGTTCTGATGGTGGTGAGAGTGGAGCACGACTACCTCCGTGACGCAATTGGCTAGCGCGTTCGGCTGTTAACCAAAAGGTTGAAGGTTCGAGCTCTCTCGAGAGCGGTGTGTCTCTTTTTTTTCTTTGCACTGATATCTTTGGAGAAATGTTCTGACGGTAGTGAGAGTGGAGCACGACTGTTTCCGTGGCAGATGTATAGCGCGATCAACTGTTAACTGAAAGGTTGGAGGTTGGAGCCCTCCCAGGAGCGGTATGTGACATTTTTTTCTTTGCACTGATATCTTTGGAGAAGTGTTCTGACCGTGGTGAGAGTGGAGCACGACTGTCTTCGTGGCGCAATTGGCTAGCGCGTTGGGCTATTAACCAAAAGGTTGGAGGTTCCAACCCTCCCTTGAGCGGTGTGTCTCTTTTTTGTTCTTTGCGCTGATAGCTTTAGAGAAATGTTCTGTGGGGGCGAGAGTGGAGTATGACTGTCTCCGTGGTGCAATCTGCTAGTGCGTCGGCTGTTAAGCAAAAGGTTGGAGGTTCGAGCCCTCCCGGGAGCAGTGTGTCGCTTTTTTTTGCGCTGAAAGCTTTGGAGAAACGTTCTGACGGTGGTGAGAGTAGAGCACGACTATCTCCTTGGCGCAATCGGCTAGCGCGATCCGCTGTTAACCAAAAGGTTGGAGGTTCGAGCCCTCCCATGAACGGTGTGTCGATTTTTTTTTGTGCTGAAAGCTTTGGAAAAATGTTCTGATGGTGGTGAGAGTGGAGCACGACTGTTTCCGTGGCAGAATCAGCTAGCGCGTTCAACTGTTAACTGAAAGGTTGGAGGTTCAAGCCGTCCCGAGAGCAGTGTGTCGCTTTTTTTTTTTGCCCTGATAGCTTTGGAGAAATGTTCTGACCGTGGTGAGAGTGGAGCACGACTGTCTCCGTGACGCAATCTGCTAGTGCGTCGGCTGTTAAGCAAAAGGTTAGAGGTTCGAGCCCTCCCGAGAGCGGTGTGTCTCTTTTTTTTCATTGCGCTGATAGCTTTGGAGAAATGTTCTGACGGTGGTAAGAGTGGAGCACGACTGTTTCCGTTGCAGATGTATAGCGCGATCAACTGTTAACTGAAAGGTTGGAGGTTGGAGCCCTCCCAGGAGCGGCGTTTTGCTTTTTTTTCTTTGCGCTGACAGCTAAGGAGAAATGTTCTGACAGTGGTGAGAGTGGAGAACGATTGTCTCCGTGGTGTAATGGCTAGCGCGATCGGTTGTTAACCAAAAGATTGGAGGTTCGAGCCCTCCCATGAGCGGTATGTCGCTTTTTTTCTTTGCACTGATATCTTTGGAGAAGTGTTCTGACCGTGGTGAGAGTGGAGCACGACGGTCTTCGTGGCGCGATTGGCTAGCGCGTTAGGCTGTTAACCAAAAGGTTGGAGGTTCGAACCCTTTCATGAGCGGTGTGTCTCTTTTTTTCTTTGCGCTGATACCTTTAGAAAAATGTTCTGATGATGGTGAGAGTGGAGCACGACTACCTCCGAGACGCAATTGGCTAGCGCGTTCGGCTGTTAACCAAAAGGTTGAAGGCTCGAGCTCTCCCGAGAGCGGTGTGTCTCTTTTTTTTCTTTGCGCTGATAGCTTTGTAGAAATGTTCTGACGGTGGTGAGAGTGGAGCACGACTGTCTCCGTGGCGCAATCTGTTAGTGCGTCGGCTGTTAAGCAAAAGGTTGGAGGTTTGAGCCCTCCCGGGAGCAGTGGGTCTCTTTTTTTCTTTGCGCTGATAGCTTTGGAGAAGTGTTCTGAAGGTGGTGAGAGTAGAGCATGACTATCGCCTTGGCGCAATTGGCTAGCGCGTTCAGCTCTTAAGCAAAAGTTTGGAGGTTTGAGCCATCCAGAAAGAGGTGTGTCTCTTTTTCTTTGCGCTGACAGCTGTGGAGAAATGTTCTGACGGTGGTGAGAGTAGAGCACGACAGTCTACGTGGCGCATTTGGCTAGCGCGATCGGCTGTTTACCGAAAGGTTGGAGTTTCGAGCCCTCACGGGAGCGGCGTTTCGCTTTTTTCTTTGCGCTTACAGCTATGGAGAAATGTTCCGACAGTGGTGAGAGTGGAGCACGACTGTCTCCGTGGCGCAATTGGCTAGCGTGTTCAGCTGTTAACCAAAAGGTTGGAGGTTTGACCCCTCCCGAGAGCGGTGTGTTTTTTTTTTCTTTGCGCTGATAGTTTTGGAGAATTGTTCTGACGGGGGTGAGAGTAGAGCACGACTATCTCCTTGGCGCAATTGGCTAGCGCGATCGGCTGTTAACCAAAAGGTTGGAGGTTCGAGCCCTCCCTGAGCGGTGTCTCGCTTTTTTTTCTTTGCACTGATATCTTTGGAGAAGTGTTCTGACCGTGGTGAGAGTGGAGCACGACTGTCTCCGTGGCGCAATTGGCTAGCACTGTTAACCAAACGTTGGAGGTTCGAACCCTCCCATGAGCGGTGTGTCTCTTTTTTCTTTGCGCTGATACCATTGGAAACATGTTCTGATGGTGGTGAGAGTGGAGCACGACTACCTTCATGACGCAATTGGCTAGCGCGTTCGGCTGTTAACCAAAAGGTTGGAGGTTCGAGCTCTCCCGTGAACGGTGTGTCTCTTTTTTGTTCTTTGCACTGATAGCTTTAGAAAAATGTTCTGACGGTGGCTAGAGTAGAGCACGGTTGTTTCCGTGGCAGAATCGGCTAGCGCGATCAACTGTTAAGCAAAAGGTTGGAGGTTCGAGCCCTCCCGGGAGCGGTGTGTCACTTTTTTTTCTTTGCGCTGATAGCTTTGGAGAAACGTTCTGACAGTGGTGAGAGTGGAGCACGACTGTTTCCGTTGCAGATGTATAGCGCGATCAACTGTTAACTGAAAGGTTGGAGGTTGGAGCCTTCTCAGGAGCGGCGTTTCGCTTTTTTCTTTGTGCTGACAGCTATGGGGAATTTTCTGACAGTGGTGAGAGTGGAGAACGATTGTCTCCGTGGCGCAATCTGCTAGTGCGTTGGCTGTTAAGCTAAAGGTTGGAGGTTCGAGCCCTCCCGGGAGCAGTGTGTCTCTTTTTTTGCGCTGATAGCTTTGGAGAAACGTTCTGACGGTGGTGAGAGTAGAGCACGACTATCTCCTTGGCGCAATCGGCTATCGCGATCCGCTGTTAACCAAAAGGTTGGAGGTTTGAGCCCTCCCATGAACGGTGTGTCGATTTTTTTCTTTGCGCTGAAAGCTTTGGAGAAATGTTCTGATGGTGGTGAGAGTGGAGCGCGGTTGGATCCGTGGTGCAATGGCTAGCGCAATCGGCTGTTAACCAAAAGGTTGAAGGTTCGAGCTCTCCCGAGAGCGGTGTGTCTCTTTTTTTTCTTTGCGCTGATACCTTTGGAGAAATGTTCTGACGGTGATGAGAGTAGAGCACGACTATCCCCTTGGCGCAATTGGCTAGCGCGTTCAGCTGTTAACGAAAAGGTTGGAGGTTCGAGCCCTACCGAGAGCGGTGTGTCTCTTTTTTCTTTGCGCTGACAGCTGTGCAGAAATGTTCTGATGGTGGTGAGAGTAGAGCACGACTGTCTACGTGGCGCATTCGGCTAGCGCGATCGGCTGTTTACCGAGAGTTTGGAGGTTGGAGCCCTCCCAGGAGCGGCGTTTCGCTTTTTTCTTTGCGCTGACAGCTATGGAGAAATGTTCTGACAGTGGTGAGAGTGGAGAACGACTGTCTCCGTGGCGCAATCTGCTAGTGCGTTGGCTGTTAAGCTGAAGGTTCGAGGTTCGAGCCCTATCAGGAGCAGTGTGTCTCTTTTTTTCTTTGCGCTGATAGCTTTGGAGAAATGTTCTGACGGTAGTGAGAGTGGAGCACGACTGTTTCCGTGGTGTAATGGCTAGCGCGATCGCCCGTTAACCAAAAGAATGAGGTTCGAGCCGTCCCATGAGCGGGTATGTCGCTATTTTTTTTCTTTGCACTCATATCATTGGAGAAGTGTTCTGACCGTGGTGAGTGGAGCAACGACTGCCTTCGTGCGCATTGCTAGCGCGTTGGGCTGTTAACCCAAAAGGTTGGAGGTTCGAACCCTCCCATGGAGCGGTGTGTCTCTTTTTTTTCTTTGCGCTGATACCTTTAGAAAAATGTTCTGATGTCGGTGAGAGTGGAGCACGAATACTCCGTGACGCAATTGGCTAGCGCGTTCGGCTGTTAACCAAAAGGTTGAAGGTTCGAGCTCTCCCGAGAGCGGTGTATCTCTTTTTTTGTCTTTGCGCTGATTGCTTCGGAGAAATGTTGTGACGGTGGTGCGAGTAGAGCACGACTATCTCCTTGGCGCAATTGGCTAGCGCGTTCAGCTGTTAACCAGAAGGTTGGAGGTTCGAGCCCTTCAGAGAGAGGTGTGTCTCTTTTTTCTTTGCGCTGACAGCTGTGGAGAAATGTTCTGACGGTGGTGAAAGTAGAGCACGACTGTCTCCGTGGCGCAATCTGTTAGTGCGTCGGCTGTTAAGCAAAAGTTTGGAGGTTCGAGCCCTCCCGGGAGGAGTGTGTCTCTTTTTTTATTTGCGCTGATAGCTTTGGATAAATGTTCTGATGGTAGTGAGAGTGGAGCGCGAATGTTTCCGTGGCAGAATCGGCTAGCGCGATCAGTTGGTAACCAAAGGGTTGGAGGTTCGAGCCCTCCCGAGAGCGGTGTGTCTCTTTTTTTTCTTTGCGCTGAGAGCTTTGGAGAAATGTTCTGACGGTGGTGAAAGTAGAGCACGACAGTCTACGTGGCGCATTTGGCTAGCGCGAACGGCTGTTTACCGAAAGGTTGGAGTTTCGAGCCCTCACGGGAGCGGCGTTTCGCTTTTTTCTTTGCGCTTACAGCTATCGAGAAATGTTCCGACAGTGGTGAGAGTGGAGCACGACTGTCTCCGTGGCGCAATTGGCTAGCGTGTTCAGCTGTTAACCAAAAGGTTGGAGGTTTGACCCCTCCCGAGAGCGGTTCGTCTTTTTTTTTCTTTGCGCTGATAACTTTGGAGAATTGTTCT
>NW_023609936.1:0-14309 GCF_013339725.1 Rhipicephalus microplus
AAAGCGAACGCGCATACGGTTTTAAAACATGCACACGCGTACTTTGTTATGAATGCGCACGGGTATACTCGTTTTGAATGCACACGCGCATACTCGATTTGAATGCGACGCTGCACTCGTTTTCAATGCGCACGCGTATTCGTTTTTGATTGCGCACGAGCATACTCGTTTTCGAATAGGCACGCGCGTACTCGTTTTTGAACGCGAAACGCGCGTACGCGTTTTTGAACATGCACACGCGTACTCGTTTTGAGTGCGCACGCGTATACTCGTTTTGAATGCACACGCGCATACTCCTTTTAAATAGGCACGCGTATCGTTTTTGAATGCGCACGCGTATAATAGTTTCGGAATGCGCACGCGCATACTCGTTTTTGAATAGGCGCGCGCATACTCGTTTTTGATTGCGCACACGCATACTCGTTTTTGAATGCACACGCGCATACTCGTTTCGGAATACGCACGCGCATACTTGTTTTGGAATGCGCACGCACTTATTCGTTTCGGAATAGGCACTTGCGTACTCGTTTTTGAAAAGCGAACGCGCATACGCGTTTTTGTACATGCACACGCGTACTTGTTTATGAATGCGCACGGTTATACTCGTTTTGAATGCACACGCGCATACTCGTTTTTCAATAGGCACGCGGATACTCGTTTTTGAATGCGCACACGCATACTCGTATTTCATTGCGCACGCGCAAACTCGTTTTGCAATAGGCACGTGCATACTCGTTTGTGAATGCGCACGCGCATACGCGTTTTGAACAGGCACACGCGTACTCGTTTTTAAATGCGCACGCGTTACTCGTTTTGAGTGCGCACGCGCAAACGCGTTTTTGAACAGGCCACGCGTACTCGTTTTTAAATGCGCACGCGTATACTCGTTTTGAATGCGCACGCGCATACTGTTTTTGAATGCACACGCGCATACCGTTTCGGAATACGCACCGCATACTCGTTTTTGAACGCGCACATGCATACTCGTTTTTGAATGCACACGCGCATACTCGTTTTGGAATGCGCACGCGTATACTCGTTTTTGAATAGGCACGCGCGTACTCGTTTTGAATGCGCACACGCATACTCGTATTTGAATGCACACGCGCATACTCGTTTTCGAATAGGCACGCGCATACTCGTTTTGCGAATGCGCACACGCATACTCGTTTTTGAATGCACACGCACATACTCGTTTCGGAATACGCACGCGCATACTCGTTTTGGAATGCGCACGCGCATACGCGTTTTTGAATAGGCACGCGCGTACTCGTTTTGAACGCGAACGCGCATACGCGTTTTTGACATGCACACGCGTACTCGTTTTTAACTGCGCACGCGTATACTCGTTTTTGAATGCGCACGCGCATACTCGTTTTGGAATAGGCACGTGCGTACTCGTTTTTGAATGCGAACGCGCATACGCGTTTTTGAACATGCACACCCTTACTCCTTTTTGATTGCACACGCGCGCACTCGTTTCGGAATAGGCACTTGCGTACTCGTTTTTGAATGCGCACGCGCATACGCGTTTTTGAACATGCACACGCGTACTCGTTTTTGAATGCGCACGCGTATACTTGTTTTGAATGCACACGCGCATACTCGTTTTTGAATAGGCACGCGCGTACTCGTTTTTGAATGCGCACGCGTATACTCGTTTCGGAATGCGCACGCGCATACTCGTTTTCGAAGCATATTCGTTTTGGAATAGGCACGTGCGTGCTCGTTTTTGAAAGTGAACGCACATACGCGTTTTTGAACATGCACAGGCGTACTTTGTTATGAATGCGCACGGGTATACTCGTTTTGAATGTGCACGCGTATACTCGTTTTTGAATGCACACGCGCATACTCGTTTTTGAATGCGCCCGCGCATACGCGTTTTTGAACAGGCACACACGCGTACTCGTTTTTGAATGCGCACGCGCATACGCGTTTTTGAATGCGCACGCGCATACTCGTTTTTGAATGCACACGCGCATACTCGTTTTGGAATAGGCACACACATACTCGTTTTTGAATGCGCACACGCATACTCGTATTTGAATGCACACGCGCGTACTCGTTTTGCAATAGGCACGTGCATACTCGTTTTTGAATGCGCACGCGCATACGCGTTTTTGAACAGGCACACGCGTACTCCTTTTTGAATGCGCACGCGTATACTCGTTTTGAATGCTCACGCGCATACTCGTTTTTGAATGCACACGCGCATTCTCGTTTCGGAATACGCACGCGCAGACTCGTTTTGGAATGCGCACGCGCATACTCGTTTTTGAATGTGCACGCGCGTACTCGTTTTTGAATGCGCACGCGCATACTCGTTTTTGAAAGCACATGCGCATACTCGTTTTGGAATAAGCACGCGCATACTCGTTTTTGAACGCGCACACGCATACTCGTTTTTTAATGCACACGCGCATACTCGTTTTGGAATGCGCACGCGTATACTCGTTTTTGAATAGGCACGCGCGTACTCATTTTTGATTGCGCACGCGCATACTCTTTTTTGAATGCACACGCGCATACTCGTTTTGGAATGCGCCCGCGTATACTCGTTTTTGAATGCACACGCGCATACTCGTTTCGGAATGCACACGCGCATACTCGTTTTGGAATAGGCACGCACATACTCGTTTTTGAATGCGCACACGCATACTCGTATTTGAATGCACACGCGCGTACTCGTTTTGCAATAGGCACGTGCATACTCGTTTTTGAATGCGCACGCGCATACGCGTTTTTGAACAGGCACACGCGTACTCGTTTTTGAATGCGCACGCGTATACTCGTTTTGAATGCTCACGCGCATACTCGTTTTTGAATGCACACGCGCATTCTCGTTTCGGAATACGCACGCGTTTACTCGTTTTGGAATGCGCACGCGCGTACTCGTTTTTGAATGCGCACGCGCATACTCGTTTTTGAAAGCACATGCGCATACTCGTTTTGGAATAAGCACGCGCATACTCGTTTTTGAACGCGCACACGCATACTCGTTTTTTAATGCACACGCGCATACTCGTTTTGGAATGCGCACGCGTATACTCGTTTTTGAATAGGCACGCGCGGACTCGTTTTTGATTGCGCACGCGCATACTCTTTTTTGAATGCACACGCGCATACTCGTTTTGGAATGCGCCCGCGTATACTCGTTTTTGAATAGGCACGCGCGTACTCGTTTTTGATTGCGCACGCGCATACTCTTTTTTGAATGCACACGCGCATACTCGTTTTTGAATGGGCACGCGCGTACTCGTTTTTGAATGCGCACGCGCATACTCGTTTTTGAATGCACACGCGCATACTCGTTTTCGAATAGGCACGCGTATACTCGTCTTGAATGCGCACGCGCATACTCGTTTTTGAATGCACACTCACATACTCGTTTCGGAATACGCACGCGCATACTCGTTTTAGAATGCGCACGCGCATACTCGTTTTTGAATGCGCACGCGCGTACTCGTTTTTGAATGCGCACGCGCATACTCGTTTTTGAATGCACATGCGCATACCCTTTTTGGAATAAGCACGCGCATACTCGTTTTTGAACGCGCACATGCATACTCGTTTTTGAATGCACACGCGCATACTCGTTTTGGAATGCGCACGCGTATACTCGTTTTTGAATAGGCCCGCGCGTACTCGTTTTTGATTGCGCACGCGCATACTCGTTTTTGAATGCACACGCGCATACTCGTTTTCGAATAGGCACGCGCGTACTCGTGTTTGAATGCGCACGCGCATACTCGTTTTTGAATGCACACGCGCGTACTCGTTTTTGAATGCGCACGCGCATACTCGTTTTTGAATGCGCACACGTATACTCGTTTTGAATGCACGCGCGCATACTCGTTTTTGAATAGGCACGCGCGTACTCGTTTTTGAATGCGCACGCGTATACTCGTTTCGGAATGCGCACGCGGATACTCGTTTTCGAATAGGCACGCGCATACTTGTTTTTGAATGCGCACACGCATACTCGTTTTTGAATGCACACGCGCATACTCGTTTCGGAATACGCACGCGCATACTCGTTTTGGAATGCACACGCGCATACTCGTTTTGGAATAGGCACGTGCGTACTCGTTTTTGAATGCGAAAGCGCATACGCGTTTTTGAACATGCACACGCGTACTCGTTTTGATTGCACACGCGCGTACTCGTTTTGGAATAGGCACGTGCGTACTCGTTTTTGAATGCGCACGCGCATACGCGTTTTTGAACATGCACACGCGTACTCGTTTTTGAATGCGCACGCGTATACTCATTTTGAATGCGCACGCGCATACTCTTTTCGGAATACGCACGCGCATACTCGTTTTGGAATGTGCACGCGCATATTCGTTTTTGAATAGGCACGTGCGTGCTTGTTTTTGAAAGCGAACGCGCATACGCGTTTTAAAACATGCACACGCGTACTTTGTTATGAATGCGCACGGGTATACTCGTTTTGAATGCACACGCGCATACTCGTTTTTGAATTCACACGCGCATACTCGTTTCGGAATACGCACGCGCATACTGTTTTTGAATGCGCACGAGCATACTCGTTTTTGAATAGGCACGCGCGTACTCGTTTTTGAACGCGAACGCGCATAGGCGTTTTTGAACATGCAGACGCGTACTCGTTTTTGAGTGCGCACGCGTATACGCGTTTTGAATGCACACGTGCATACTCGTTTTTGATTGCGCACACGCATACTCGTTTTTGAATGCACACGCGCATACTCGTTTCGGAATGTGCACGTGCATACTCGTTTTCGAATAGGCACGCGCATACTATTTTTTGAATGCGCACACGCATACTCGTTTTTGAATTCACACGCGCTTACTCGTTTCGGAATACCCACGGGCATACTCGTTTTGGAATGCGCACGCGCATACTCGTTTTGGAATAGGCACGTGCGTACTCGTTTTTGAATGCGAAAGCGCATACGCGTTTTTGAACATGCACACGCGTACTCGTTTTTGATTGCACACGCGCGTACTCGTTTTGGAATAGGCACGTGCGTACTCGTTTTTGAATGCGCACGCGCATACGCGTTTTTGATTATGCACACGCGTACTCGTTTTTGAATGCGCACGCGTATACTCGTTTTGAATGCGCACGCGCATACTCGTTTTCGAATAAGCACGCGCATACTCGTTTTTGAATGCACACGCACATACTCGTTTCGGAATACGCACGCGCATACTCGTTTTGGAATGCGCACGCGCATACTCGTTTTTGAATAGGCACATGCGTACTCGTTTTTGAATGCGAAAGCGCATACGCGTTTTTGAACATGCACACGCGTACTCGTTTTTGATTGCACACGCGCGTACTCGTTTTGGAATAGGCACGTGCGTACTCGTTTTTGAATGCGCACGCGCATACGCGTTTTTGAACATGCACACGCGTACTCGTTTTTGAATGCGCACGCGTATACTCGTTTTGAATGCGCACGCGCATACTCGTTTTCGAATAAGCACGCGCATACTCGTTTTTGAATGCACACGCACATACTCGTTTCGGAATACGCACGCGCATACTCGTTTTGGAATGCGCACGCGCATACTCGTTTTTGAATAGGCACGTGCGTACTCGTTTTTGAATAGGCACGTGCGTACTCGTTTTTGAATGCGAAAGCGCATACGCGTTTTTGATTGCACACGCGCGTACTCGTTTTGGAATAGGCACGTGCGTACTCGATTTTGAATGCGCACGCGCATACTCTTTTCGGAATACGCACGCGCATACTCGTTTTGGAATGTGCACGCGCATATTCGTTTTTGAATAGGCACGTGCGTGCCTGTTTTTGAAAGCGAACGCGCATACGCGTTTTAAAACATGCACACGCGTACTTTGTTATGAATGCGCACGGGTATACTCGTTTTGAATGCACACGCGCATACTCGATTTTGAATGCGCACGCGTGCACTCGTTTTGAATGCGCACGCGTATACTCGTTTTTGAATGCACACGAGCATACTCGTTTTCGAATAGGCACGCGCGTACTCGTTTTTGAACGCGAACGCGCATACGCGTTTTTGAACATGCAGACGCGTACTCGTTTTTGAGTGCGCGCGCGTATACGCGTTTTGAATGCACACGTGCATACTCGTTTTCGAATAAGCACGCGCATACTCGTTTTTGAATGCATACGCACATACTCGTTTCGGAATACGCACGCGCATACTCGTTTTGGAATGCGCACGCGCATACTCGTTTTTGAATAGGCACGCGCGTACTCGTTTTTGAACGCGAACGCGCATACGCGTTTTTGAACATGCAGACGCGTACTCGTTTTTGAGTGCGCACGCGTATACGCGTTTTGAATGCACACGTGCATACTCGTTTTCGAATAAGCACGCGCATACTCGTTTTTGAATGCACACGCACATACTCGTTTCGGAATACGCACGCACATACTCGTTTTGGAATGCGCACGCGCATACTCGTTTTTGAATAGGCACGCGCGTACTCGTTTTTGAACGTTTTGAACATACTCGTTTTTGAATGCACACGCGCATACTCGTTTCGGAATACGCACGCGCATACTTGTTTTGGAATGCGCACGCACTTATTCGTTTCGGAATAGGCACTTGCGTACTCGTTTTTGAAAGCGAACGCGCATACGCGTTTTTGAACATGCACACGCGTACTTGTTTATGAATGCGCACGGTTATACTCGTTTTGAATGCACACGCGCATACTCGTTTTTCAATAGGCACGCGGATACTCGTTTTTGAATGCGCACACGCATACTCGTATTTCATTGCGCACGCGCAAACTCGTTTTGCAATAGGCACGTGCATACTCGTTTGTGAATGCGCACGCGCATACGCGTTTTTGAACAGGCACACGCGTACTCGTTTTTAAATGCGCACGCGTATACTCGTTTTGAGTGCGCACGCGCAAACGCGTTTTTGAACAGGCACACGCATACTCGTTTTTAAATGCGCACGCGTATACTCGTTTTGAATGCGCACGCGCATACTCGTTTTTGAATGCACACGCGCATACTCGTTTTGGAATGCGCACGCGTATACTCGTTTTTGAATAGGCACGCGCGTACTCGTTTTGAATGCGCACACGCATACTCGTATTTGAATGCACACGCGCATACTCGTTTTCGAATAGGCACGCGCATACTCGTTTTCGAATGCGCACACGCATACTCGTTTTTGAATGCACACGCGCATACTCGTTTCGGAATACGCACGCGCATACTCGTTTCGGAATGCGCACGCGCATACGCGTTTTTGAACATGCACACGCGTACTCGTTTTTGAATGTGCACGCGTATACTCGTTTTTGAGTGCGCACGCGCAAACGCGTTTTTGAACAGGCACACGCATACTCGTTTTTGAATGCGCACGCGTATACTCGTTTTGAATGCGCACGCGCATACTCGTTTTTGAATGCACACGCGCATACTCGTTTTGGAATGCGCACGCGTATACTCGTTTTTGAATAGGCACGCGCGTACTCGTTTTTGAATGCGCACACGCATACTCGTATTTGAATGCACACGCGCATACTCGTTTTCGAATAGGCACGCGTATACTCGTCTTGAATGCGCACGCGCATACTCGTTTTTGAATGCACACTCGCATACTCGTTTCGGAATACGCACGCGCATACTCGTTTTAGAATGCGCACGCGCATACTCGTTTTTGAATGCGCACGCGCGTACTCGTTTTTGAATGCGCACGCGCATACTCGTTTTTGAATGCACATGCGCATACCCTTTTTGGAATAAGCACGCGCATACTCGTTTTTGAACGCGCACATGCATACTCGATTTGGAATGCGCACGCGTATACTCGTTTTTGAATAGGCCCGCGCGTACTCGTTTTTGATTGCGCACGCGCATACTCGTTTTTGAATGCACACGCGCATACTCGTTTTCGAATAGGCACGCGCGTACTCGTGTTTGAATGCGCACGCGCATACTCGTTTTTGAATGCACACGCGCGTACTCGTTTTTGAATGCGCACGCGCATACTCGTTTTTGAATGCGCACGCGCATACTCGTTTTGGAATAGGCACGTGCATACTCGTTTTTGAATGCGAAAGCGCATACGCGTTTTTGAACATGCACACGCGTACTCGTTTTTGATTGCACACGCGCGTACTCGTTTTGGAATAGGCACGTGCGTACTCGTTTTGAATGCACACGCGCATACTCGTTTTTGAATGCACACGCGCATACTCGTTTTTGAATGCGCACGCGCATACTCGTTTTCGAATAGGCACGCGCATACTCGTTTTGAATGCACACGCGCATACTCTTTTCGGAATACGCACGCGCATACTCGTTTTGGAATGTGCACGCGCATATTCGTTTTTGAATAGGCACGTGCGTGCTTGTTTTTGAAAGCGAACGCGCATACGCGTTTTAGAACATGCACACGCGTACTTGTTATGAATGCGCACGGGTATACTCGTTTTGAATGCACACGCGCATACTCGATTTTGAATGCGCACGCGTGCACTCGTTTTTAATGCGCACGCGTATACTCGTTTTGAATGCGCACGAGCATACTCGTTTTCGAATAGGCATGCGCGTACTCGTTTTTGAACGCGAACGCGCATACGCGTTTTTGAACATGCAGACGCGTACTCGTTTTTGAGTGCACACGCGCGTACTCGTTTTGGAATAGGCACGTGCGTACTCGTTTTTGAATGCGCACGCGCATACGCGTTTTTGAACATGCACACGCGTACTCGTTTTTGAATGCGCACGCGCATACTCGTTTTCGAATAGGCACGCGCATACTCGTTTTTGAATGCACACGCGCATACTCTTTTCGGAATACGCACGCGCATACTCGTTTTGGAATGTGCACGCGCATATTCGTTTTTGAATAGGCACGTGCGTGCTTGTTTTTGAAAGCGAACGCGCATACGCGTTTTAGAACATGCACACGCGTACTTTGTTATGAATGCGCACGGGTATACTCGTTTTGAATGCACACGCGCATACTCGATTTTGAATGCGCACGCGTGCACTCGTTTTGAATGCGCACGCGTATACTCGTTTTTGAATGCGCACGAGCATACTCGTTTTCGAATAGGCACGCGCGTACTCGTTTTGAACGCGAACGCGCATACGCGTTTTTTGAACATGCAGACGCGTACTCGTTTTTGAGTGCGCACGCGTATACGCGTTTTGAATGCACACGTGCATACTCGTTTTTTGAATCGGCACGCGTTGTACTCGTTTTGAATGCGCAAGTGTATAATAGTTTCGGAATGCGCACGCGCATACTCGTTGTCGAATAGGCGCGCGCCTACTCGTTTTTGATTGCGCACACGCATACTCGTTTTGAATGCACATGCGCATAATCGTTTCGGAATGTGCACGTGCATACTCGTTTTCGAATAGGCACGCGCATACTCGTTTTTGAATGCGCACACGCTATACTCGTTTTGAATTCACACGCGCATACTCGTTTTCGGAATACGCCACGCGCATACTGTTTTTGGAATGCGCACGCGCATACCCGTTTTTGAATAGGCACGCGCGTACTCGTTTTTGAACGCGAACGCGCATAGGCGTTTTTGAACATGCACACGCGTACTCTTTTTTGAGTGCGCACGCGTATACTCGTTTTGAATGCACACGCGCATACTTGTTTTGAATAGGCACGCGCGTACTCGTTTTTGAATGCGCACGCGTATACTCGTTTCGGAATGCGCACGCGGATACTCGTTTTCAAATAGGCACGCGCATACTTGTTTTTATTGCGCACACGCATACTCGTTTTTGAATGCACACGCGCTTACTCGTTTCGGAATACCCACGCGCATACTCGTTTTGGAATGCGCACGCGCATACTCGTTTTGGAGTAGGCACGTGCGTACTCGTTTTTGAATGCGAAAGCGCATACGCGTTTTTGAACATGCACACGCGTACTCGTTTTTGATTGCACACGCGCGTACTCGTTTTGGAATAGGCACGTGCGTACTCGTTTTTGAATGCGCACGCGCATACGCGTTTTTGAACATGCACACGCGTACTCGTTTTTGAATGCGCACGCGTATACTCGTTTTGAATGCGCACGCGCATACTCGTTTTCGAATAGGCACGCGCATACTCGTTTTTGAATGCACACGCGCGTACTCTTTTCGGAATACGCACGCGCATACTCGTTTTGGAATGTGCACGCGCATATTCGTTTTTGAATAGGCACGTGCGTGCTTGTTTTTGAAAGCGAACGCGCATACGCGTTTTAAACATGCACACGCGTACTTTGTTATGAATGCGCACGGGTATACTCGTTTTGAATGCACACGCGCATACTCGATTTTGAATGCGCACGCGTGCACTCGTTTTCAATGCGCACGCGTATACTCGTTTTGAATGCGCACGCGCATACTCGTTTTCGAATAGGCACGCGCGTACTCGTTTTTGAACGCGAACGCGCGTACGCGTTTTTGAACATGCACACGCGTACTCGTTTTTGAGTGCGCACGCGTATACTCGTTTTGAATGCACACGCGCATACTCCTTTTAAATAGGCACGCGCGTATTCGTTTTTGAATGCGCACGCGTATAATAGTTTCGGAATGCGCACGCGCATACTCGTTTTTGAATAGGCGCGCGCATACTCGTTTTTGATTGCGCACACGCATACTCGTTTTTGAATGCACACGCGCATACTCGTTTCGGAATACGCACGCGCATACTTGTTTTGGAATGCGCACGCACTTATTCGTTTCGGAATAGGCACTTGCGTACTCGTTTTTGAAAGCGAACGCGCATACGCGTTTTTGAACATGCACACGCGTACTTGTTTATGAATGCGCACGGTTATACTCGTTTTGAATGCACACGCGCATACTCGTTTTTCAATAGGCACGCGGATACTCGTTTTTGAATGCGCACACGCATACTCGTATTTCATTGCGCACGCGCAAACTCGTTTTGCAATAGGCACGTGCATACTCGTTTGTGAATGCGCACGCACATACGCGTTTGAACAGGCACACGCGTACTCGTTTTTAAATGCGCACGCGTATACTCGTTTTGAGTGCGCACGCGCAAACGCGTTTTTGAACAGGCACACGCGTACTCGTTTTTAAATGCGCACGCGTATACTCGTTTTGAATGCGCACGCGCATACTTGTTTTTGAATGCACACGCGCATACTCGTTTCGGAATACGCACGCGCATACTCGTTTTTGAACGCGCACATGCATACTCGTTTTTGAATGCACACGCGCATACTCGTTTTGGAATGCGCACGCGTATACTCGTTTTTGAATAGGCACGCGCGTACTCGTTTTGAATGCGCACACGCATACTCGTATTTGAATGCACACGCGCATACTCGTTTTCGAATAGGCACGCGCATACTCGTTTTCGAATGCGCACACGCATACTCGTTTTTGAATGCACACGCACATACTCGTTTCGGAATACGCACGCGCATACTCGTTTTGGAATGCGCACGCGCATACTCGTTTTTGAATAGGCACGCGCGTACTCGTTTTTGAACGCGAACGCGCATACGCGTTTTTGAACATGCACACGCGTACTCGTTTTTAACTGCGCACGCGTATACTCGTTTTGAATGCACACGCGCATACTCGTTTTTGAATAGGCACGCGCGTACTCGTTTTTGAATGCGCACGCGTATACTCGTTTCGGAATGCGCACGCGCATACTCGTTTTCGAATAGGCACGCGCATACTCGTTTTGAATGCGCACACGCATACTCGTTTTTGAATGCACACGCGCATACTCGTTTCGGAATAAGCACGCGACTACTCGTTTTTGAATAGGCACGCGCGTACTCGTTTTTGAACGCGAACGCGCATACGCGTTTTTGAACATGCACACGCGTACACGTTTTTGAATGCGCACGCGTATACTCGTTATGAATGCACACGCGCATACTCGTTTTTGAATGCACACGCGCATACTCGTTTCGGAATACGCACGCGCATACTCGTTTTTGAACGCGCACATGCATACTCGTTTTTGAATGCACACGCGCATACTCGTTTTGGAATGCGCACGCGTATACTCGTTTTTGAATAGGCACGCGCGTACTCGTTTTTGAATGCGCACACGCATACTCGTATTTGAATGCACACGCGCATACTCGTTTTCGAATAGGCACGCGCATACTCGTTTTCGAATGCGCACACGCATACTCGTTTTTGAATGCACACGCACATACTCGTTTCGGAATACGCACGCGCATACTCGTTTTGGAATGCGCACGCGCATACGCATTTTTGAATAGGCACGCGCGTACTCGTTTTTGAACGCGAACGCGCATACGCGTTTTTGAACATGCACACGCGTACTCGTTTTTAACTGCGCACGCGTATACTCGTTTTGAATGCACACGCGCATACTCGTTTTTGAATAGGCACGCGCGTACTCGTTTTTGAATGCGCACGCGTATACTCGTTTCGGAATGCGCACGCGCATACTCGTTTTCGAATAGGCACACGCATACTCGTTTTTGAATGCGCACACGCATACTCGTTTTTGAATGCGCACGCGCATACTCGTTTCGGAATAAGCACGCGACTACTCGTTTTTGAATAGGCACGCGCGTATTCGTTTTTGAACGCGAACGCGCATACGCGTTTTTGAACATGCACACGCGTACACGTTTTTGAATGCGCACGCGTATACTCGTTATGAATGCACACGCGCATACTCGTTTTTGAATGGGCACGCGCGTACTCGTTTTTGAATGCGCCTGCGTATACTCGTTTCGGAATGCGCACGCGCATACTCGTTTTCGAATAGGCACGCGCATACTCGTTTTTGACTGCGCGCACGCATACTCCTTTTTGAATGCACACGCGCATACTCGTTTCGGAATACGCACGCGCATACTCGTTTTGGAACGCGCACGCGCATACTCGTTTTGGAATAGGCACGTGCGTACTCGTTTTTGAATGCGAACGCGCATACGTGTTTTTGAACATGCACACCCTTACTCCTTTTTGATTGCACACGCGCGCACTCGTTTCGGAATAGGCACTTGCGTACTCGTTTTTGAATGCGCACGCGCATACGCGTTTTTGAACATGCACACGCATACTCGTTTTTGAATGCGCACGCGTATACTTGTTTTGAATGCACACGCGCATACTCGTTCTTGAATAGGCACGCGGATACTCGTTTTTGAATGCGCACACGCATACTCGTATTTCATTGCGCACGCGCAAACTCGTTTGCAATAGGCACGTGCATACTCGTTTGTGAATGCGCACGCGCATACGCGTTTTGAACAGGCACACGCGTACTCGTTTTTAAATGCGCACGCGTATACTCGTTTTGAGTGCGCACGCGCAAACGCGTTTTTGAACAGGCACACGCGTACTCGTTTTTAAATGCGCACGCGTATACTCGTTTTGAATGCGCACGCGCATACTTGTTTTTGAATGCACACGCGCATACTCGTTTCGGAATACGCACGCGCATACTCGTTTTTGAACGCGCACACGCATACTCGTTTTTGAATGCACACGCGCATACTCGTTTTGGAATGCGCACGCGTATACTCGTTTTTGAATAGGCACGCGCGTACTCGTTTTTGAATGCGCACGCGCATACTCGTTTTTGAATGCACACGCGCATACTCGTTTTCGAATAGGCACGCGCATACTCGTTTTCGAATGCGCACACGCATACTCGTTTTTGAATGCACACGCACATACTCGTTTCGGAATACGCACGCGCATACTCGTTTTGGAATGCGCACGCGCATACGCGTTTTTGAATAGGCACGCGCGTACTCGTTTTTGAACGCGAACGCGCATACGCGTTTTTGAACATGCACACGCGTACTCGTTTTTAATGCGCACGCGTATACTCGTTTTTGAATGCACACGCGCATACTCGTTTTTGAATAGGCACGCGCGTACTCGTTTTTGAATGCGCACGCGTATACTCGTTTCGGAATGCGCACGCGCATACTCGTTTTCGAATAGGCACACGCATACTCGTTTTTGAATGCGCACACGCATACTCGTTTTTGAATGCGCACGCGCATACTCGTTTCGGAATAAGCACGCGACTACTCGTTTTTGAATAGGCACGCGCGTATTCGTTTTTGAACGCGAACGCGCATACGCGTTTTTGAACATGCACACGCGTACACGTTTTTGAATGCGCACGCGTATACTCGTTATGAATGCACACGCGCATACTCGTTTTTGAATGGGCACGCGCGTACTCGTTTTTGAATGCGCCTGGTATACTCGTTTCGGAATGCGCACGCATACTCGTTTTCGAATAGGCACGCGCATACTCGTTTTTGAATGCGCACACGCATACTCGTTT
>NW_023609937.1:0-20250 GCF_013339725.1 Rhipicephalus microplus
GAGTCGAAAATAGAGCCAGATGCACTCCGTGCAACGAAAGTGGCAAGAGTGAAAAAAACGAAGGAAAAACAGAGAAGAGAGCTACAAGTTGAATGTAATGCTGCATCATGTGTTTTTAATACCGCGGGTTGCGCGGTGGTGGCCACGTCGCTACAGATTGCTCCCCCCTTAGCGAGGAAGCTGGCCTGTTTTTGGACCGCCTAACTGCAACACTGCGCAGTCAATGAAAGTGTGAAGCCAGGTTGTAGAAAAGGACATGTCTTTCCAGTAACAACATCTGTTTTATTCTGACAATCAGAAACGCGAAAATAGAGCCAGGTGCACGCAGTGCAACGGAAGTGCCAAGAGTCAAAGAAACGAAATTTAAACAGAGAGGAGACCAGCAAGTTGATTGTAATGCTGCTTCGCGTGTTTTTTCAACCGCGGGGTGCACAGTGGCGGCCACGTCGCTATAGACTGCTCCCCCTTAGAAAGGAAGCTGACCTGATTTTATCGGCCGCCTAACTGCAACATTGCGCAGTCAATCGAAGTGTAAAGCAAGGTTGTAGAAAAGGACATGTCTTTTCAGTAACAACATATGCTTTAATCTGACGACCAGAGAGTCGAAAATAGAGCCATGTGCACGTAGTGCATTGAAAGTAAAAAGATTGAAAGAAACAAGAAAAAACAGAGAGGAAAGAAGCATTGAATGTAATGCTGCTTTGCGTGTTTTTTAGACCGCGGGGTGCGCGGTGACGGCCACGTCACTACACACTGCTCGCCCCTTAGAGAGGAAGCTGGCCTGTTTTAATCGGTGGCCTAGCTGCAACATTTCGCAGTCAATGGAAGAGTAGAGCCAGGTTGTACAAAAGGACATGTCTTTTCACTAACAACATCTGCTTCATTCTGACAACCAGAGAGTCGAATATAGAGCCAGGTGCACGCAGTGAAACGGAAGTGGCAAGAGTAACAGAATTGATTGATATGTGCATTTTAACGTCCGAAAACCACCATATGATTATGACAGACGCCGTAGTGGAGGGCTGCGGAAATTTCGACCACCTGGGGTTCTATAACGTGCACCCAAATCTGAGCACACGGTCTTACAACATTTCCGCCTCCGTCGGAAATGCAGCTAGGATTCAAACCCGTGACCTGCAGGTAAGCAGCCGAGTACATTAGCCACTAGAACACCGCGGCGGGGCTAGAGTGAAAAAAACGAAGGAAAAACAGAGAGGAAAGCAGCAAGTTGGTTGTAATGCTGCTTAGTGTGTTTTTAGACCGCGCGGTGCGCGGTGGCGGCCACGTCACTACAGACTGCTCCCCCCTTAGAGAGGAAGCTGGCCTACTTTTATCGGCCACCTAACTGCAACATCGCGCAGTCAATGGAAGTGTAGAGCCAGGTTGTAGAAAATGACTTGTCTTTTCAGTAACAACATCTGCTTTATTCAGACAACCAGAGAGTCGAAAATCGAGCCAGGTGCATGCAGTGCAACGGAAGTGGCAAGAGTGAAAGAAACGAAGTAAAAACAGAGAGGAGAGCAGCAAGTTGACTGTAATGCTGCTTCGCGTGTTTTTTAGACCGCGGGGTGCACGGTGGCGGCCACATCAATACAGAGTGCTCCCCCCTTAGAGAGGAAGCTGGCCTGTTTTTATCGGTCGCCTAACTGCAACATATCGCAGTCAATGGAAGTGTAGAGCAAGGTTGTAGAAAATGACATGTCTTTTCAGTAACAACATGTGCTTATAGTGATAACCAGAAAGTCGAAAACAGAGCCATGTGCACGCAGTGCAACGAAAGTAAAAAGAGTAAAAGAAACGAATATTTAACACAGAGGAGAGCAGCAAGTTGGTTGTAATGCTGCTTCGCGTGTTTTTATGACGGTGGGGTGAGCGGTGGCAGCCACGTCGCTACAGATTGCTCCTTCTTTACAGAGAAAGCTGTCCTGTTTTTATCGGCCGCCTAACTACAACATTGCGCAGTCAATGGAAGTGTAAAGCAAGGTTGTAGAAATGGACATGTCTTTTCAGTAACAACATATCCTTTATTCAGGCAACCAGAAAGTCGAAGTTAGAGCCATGTGCACGCAGTGCAACAAAAGTATTAAGAGTGAAAGAAACGAAGATTGAACAGAGAGGAGAGCAAAAAGTTGATTGAAATGCTGCTTCGCGTGTTTTTATGACGGTGGGGTGACCGGTGGCGGCCACGTCGCTACAGATTGCTCCTCCCTTAGAGAGGAAGCTGGCCGGTTTTCATCGGCCGCCGAACTACAAAATTGCGCAGTCAATCGAAGTGTAGAGCCAGGTTGTAGAAAAGTAAATGTCTCTTCGGTAACAACATCTGCTTTATTCTGACAACCAGAGAGTCGAAAGTAGAGCCAGGTGCATGCAGTGCAACAGAAGTGGCAAGAGTGAAAGAAACGAAAAAAATAGAGAGAGCTACAAGTTGATTGTAATGCTGCTTAGCTTGTTTTTTAGACCACGGGGTGCGCGGTGGCGGCCACGTCGCTGCAGATTGCTCCTCCATTAGTGAGAAAGCTGGCCTGTTTTTATCAGCCGCCTAACTGCAACATTGCGCAGTCAATAGAAGTGTAGAGCCAAGTTGTAGAAAAGAATATGTCTTTTTAGTACAACATCTGCTTTATTCTGACAACCAGAAAGTCGAAAATAGAGCCATGTGCACGCAGTGCAACGAAAGTAAAAAGAGTGAAAGAACGAAGATTTAACACAGAGGAGAGCAGCAAGTTGATTGTAATGCTGCTTCGCGTGTTTTTATGACGGTGGGGTGAGCGGTGGCGGCCACGTCTCTACAGATTGCTCCTTCCTTACAGAGGAAGCTGTCCTGTTTTTATCGGTAGCCTTACTACAACATTGCGCAGTCAATAGAAGTGTAAAACAAGGTTGTAAAAAGGACATGTCTTTTCAGTAACAACATCTGCTTTATTCTTACAATCAGAGAGTCGAAAATAGCCAGGGCACGCAGTGCAACGGAGTGCCAAGAGTGAAAGAAACAAAATTTAAACAGAGAGAGCAGCAAGTTGATTGTAATGCTGCTTCGCGTGTTTTAGGGGCGAAGCTCCTTAGGCGTGGGCTGTGCGTCCCCTGTAGCCTGTATGTAGCCACCTCTAGTTTAGTTCTTGCAGTGTTCACTAGATGGCGGTACCGTCCCTGTATGTATTCACTTACCCTCGGTATTTCTTGGCCTTGTATGGACACCGTCTGATCACAGGGATCATTGAATACCATCAATCCACACTTCGTTACACTGAATCCTAGTCCAAGAGCTTCACCTTCCCTTCCGCATATATTCGCCACTGCTGTATATCATCTCGACTGTCCGCAAATAAGACGATATCGTCCGCATAAAATAAACCTGGAAGCTTCTGCTCAATCATCATGCCGCCCTGTTTGTGTGACAGATTAAAACCAATGTTGCTACCTTCTAGCGCTTTTTCCATGCTCACCATGTACAGCATGAATAACAGCGGGGACAAAGGACATCCCTGTCTCAGACCCCTGCTAACCTCAACGTTCTCTTTGCTAGGCATTCCTTCCCACTCTATGCAACTGTATTTTCCTCGGTATATCTCCCTCAAAAGCTGTATACAGTCGTCGCCCATGCCCATTCCTGTCAATATATCCCACAAAATTTCCTGATTAACGTTGTCGTATGCCCCAGTGATGTCTAGAAAAGCCACGTACAAGGGCCTATTCTCTATTTTAGATATTTCTATACACTGAGTGAGAACAAACAGGTTATCGTCTAACCGCCTGTCGACTCGAAATCCGTTCTGAAGTTCTCCCAAAATATCGTTATGTTCGGCCCATGTTTCTATTTTCATTTTTACTGCTTGCATCGCCAACCTGTATAGTACCGATGTAATGGTTAGTGGTCTATACGAGGGTAAGTGAATACAAGTACATGGAGTATGGGTAAATGAGAGTGATAGATACATGGAGTGCAACAGAAGTGGCAAGAGTGAAAGAAACGAAAAAAAATAGAGAGAGCTACAAGTTGATTGTAATGCTGCTTAGCTTGTTTTTTAGACCACGGGGTGCGCGGTGGCGGCCACGTCGCTGCAGATTGCTCCTCCATTAGTGAGAAAGCTGGCCTGTTTTTATCAGCCGCCTAACTGCAACATTGCGCAGTCAATGGAAGTGTAGAGCCAAGTTGTAGAAAAGGATATGTCTTTTTAGTAACAACATCTGCTTTATTCTGACAACCAGAAAGTCGAAAATAGAGCCATGTGCACGCAGTGCAACGAAAGTAAAAAGAGTGAAAGAAACGAAGATTTAACACAGAGGAGAGCAGCAAGTTGATTGTAATGCTGCTTCGCGTGTTTTTATGACGGTGGGGTGAGCGGTGGCGGCCACGTCGCTACAGATTGCTCCTTCCTTACAGAGGAAGCTGTCCTGTTTTTATCGGTAGCCTTACTACAACATTGCGCAGTCAATGGAAGTGTAAAACAAGGTTGTAAAAAGGACATGTCTTTTCAGTAACAACATCTGCTTTATTCTTACAACCAGAGAGTCGAAAATAGAGCCAGGGGCACGCAGTGCAACGGAAGTGCCAAGAGTGAAAGAAACAAAATTTAAACAGAGGAGAGCAGCAAGTTGATTGTAATGCTGCTTCGCGTGTTTTAGGGGCGAAGCTCCTTAGGGCGTGGGCTGTGCGTCCCCTGTAGCCTGTATGTAGCCACCTCTAGTTTAGTTCTTGCAGTGTTCACTAGATGGCGGTACCGTCCCCTGTATGTATTCACTTACCCTCGGTATTTCTTGGCCTTGTATGGACACCGTCTGATCACAGGGATCATTGAATACCATCAATCCACACTTCGTTACACTGAATCCTAGTCCAAGAGCTTCACCTTCCCTTCCGCATATATTCGCCAGCTGCTGTATATCATCTCGACTGTCCGCAAATAAGACGATATCGTCCGCATAAAATAAACCTGGAAGCTTCTGCTCAATCATCATGCCGCCCTGTTTGTGTGACAGATTAAAACCAATGTTGCTACCTTCTAGCGCTTTTTCCATGCTCACCATGTACAGCATGAATAACAGCGGGGACAAAGGACATCCCTGTCTCAGACCCCTGCTAACCTCAACGTTCTCTTTGCTAGGCATTCCTTCCCACTCTATGCAACTGTATTTTCCTCGGTATATCTCCCTCAAAAGCTGTATACAGTCGTCGCCCATGCCCATTCCTGTCAATATATCCCACAAAATTTCCTGATTAACGTTGTCGTATGCCCCAGTGATGTCTAGAAAAGCCACGTACAAGGGCCTATTCTCTATTTTAGATATTTCTATACACTGAGTGAGAACAAACAGTTATCGTCTAACCGCCTGTCGACTCGAAATCCGTTCTGAAGTTCTCCCAAAATATCGTTATGTTCGGCCCATGTTTCTATTTTCATTTTTACTGCTTGCATCGCCAACCTGTATAGTACCGATGTAATGGTTAGTGGTCTATACGAGGGTAAGTGAATACAAGTACATGGAGTATGGGTAAATGAGAGTGATAGATACATGGAGGTACAGGAAAAGCCTCGGCAGCAAAGGAAAGAGGAACGCGGCAATAATGAAGCACAGAGCGTTGTGGGATACAATAGGTATGAGGTGCTTCGAGGTCTGTGGAAGGTGTAATGGTTCCAGGCTTACTTTTGGGAACTCAGTGGTGTGCATGAGGGCAGAGGTGCAATCGGGAATGGATTAATCAAAGGACTGTGGGACGCCTCGCGTTGGGTGCTCACGGGAAGACGACAAACGAGGCTGTAAGGGCGATATGGGGTGGGCAGGTTTTGAGGCGAGGGAAGCGCAGAGCAAAATAGGTTCGAAGAAAGGCTAAGAAATATGAAGGAGAGTAGATGGGCAAGAAGGTGTTCCGTTATTTGTATAGGAAGAGCGTGGACACACAGTGGAGAAAAAGAACTAGAAGACTCACTAGTAATATACGGCTGGTATTGTAAGCCATATGTCAACAAAGAGCGTTAAGGAAAAGTCAGGGAGGCGGAGAGGATTTACTGGATGGCAGCTATGGAGAAAAAACCGGCTTTGAGTAACTACCGAAAGGGCAAAAATGAAATAAGGAGGGAGGCATTTTACGATAATTCAAGGGAAGCGCTTTACTGTTTGAAGCGAGATCGGGTTGCCTTAGAACGCGTAGTTATAAAGCAAGATTCAGTAAAGAAGAACAATGCACATGCTGCGGGAAAGATAAGGAAACGGCGGAGCATGTTCTGATTGAATGTGGAGATATCCACCCAGGTGTACGTTTGGGCACGAGCCTACAGGAAGCCTTGGGTTTTAGGGACAACAATGGAAACCTGAACACACCCGCGATTGAATAAGTAGAGACGGTTAGAGTATTGGTGGCAGAAAATTAGAGAGAAAGGACAAAAATAAATATTGGAAAAAAAATATGGACAGTGTGCCGTAAATGGCAGAGAACCTAAGCTGAAATTTACCTTTTTTCCATTAAGATAGAATTTATCGAAGTAAGGCATTGGCCAACATAAAAAAGAAAAAGGTTTTTTTTTTGTCGAGCGTGGTGGCATACTTTCACCACCCTGTTATAAAGGGACGCTCATAGCATCCATCCATCCATCCATGTAGCCACCTCTAGTTTAGTTCTTGCAGTGTTCACTAGATGGCGGTACCGTCTCATGTATGTAGCCACCTCTCGTTTAGTTCTTGTAGTGTTTACTAGATGGTGGTACTTGTAGCTAATGATGAAAAGATGCAGATGTTATAAACTAGAAAGCGTACTTGTAGTTGATGAAAACGCGAGATCTTATAAAATAGGAATGATGTCACATATGGCGCGTGTCATTGGTTGAAGGCAATCGTTCGATTTAGTGCGGCGACGTACGCTAGGGGGAGCGATGTAATAAAATCGAGTGGGCAAAATGTACAGAGGATTCATGGTTCACCAGGTTTTCCTCCGGAGCTTCGCCCACTCATCATCATTCACTTAGTGGATATGGCGGAATTTTTTCAAACCGCGGGGTGCGCAGTGGTGGCCACGTCGCTACAGATTGCTCCCCCTTAGCGAGGAAGCTGGCATGTTTTTATCGGCCGTCTAGCTGCAACATTTTGCAGTCAATGGAAGTGTAGAGCTAGGTTGTAGAAAAGAACATCTCTTTTCAGTAACACATCTGCTTTTTCTGACAACCAGAGAGTCGAAATTAGAGCCAGGTGCACGCAGTGCAACGAAAGTGGCAAGAGTGAAAGAAACAAAAGAAATACAGAAAGGAGAGCTGTAGGTTGATTGTGATGCTGCTTCGTGTGTTTTTATGACCACGGGTGCGTGGTGGCGGCCACGTCACTACAGATTTTTTCCCCCTTAGCGAAGAAGCTGTCCTGTTTTTATCGGCCGCCTAACTGCAACATTGCGCATCAATGGAAGTGTAAGCAAGGTTGTAGAAAAGGACTTGTCTTTTCACTAACAACATCTGCTTTATCTTACAACCAGAAAGTCGAAAATAGAGCCATGTGCACCCAGTGCAACGAAAGTAAAAAGAGTGAAAGAAACGAAGATTTACCACAGAGGAGAGCAGCAAGTTGATTGTAATTCTGCTTCACCTGTTTTTATGATGTGGGGTTTTATGATGGTGGGGTCTGTAACAACATCTGCTTTATTCTGACAACCAGAGAGTCCAATGTAGAGCAGGTGTACGCACTGCAACGAAGTGGCAAGAGTGAATGAACGAAGAAAAAACAGAGAGGAAAGAAGCAAGTTGAGTGTAATGCTGCTTTGCGTGTTTTTTAGACCGCGGGGTGCGCGGTGGCAGCCACGTCACTAGAGACTGCTCACCTCTCAGAGAGTAAGCTGGCCTGTTTTTATCGGCCGCCTAGCTGCAACATTTCGCAGTCAATAGAAGTGTAGAGCCAGGTTGTAAAAAAGGACGTGTCTTTTTAATAATAACATCTGCTTTATTCTGACAACCAGAGTCGAAAGTAGAGCCAGGTGCATGCAGTGCAACGGAAATGGCAAAAGTGAAAGAAACGAAGGAAAAATAGAGAGAGCTACAAGTTGATTGTAATGCTGCTTTGCTTGTTTTTAAGACCACGCGGTGCGCGGTGGCGGCCAAGTCGCTACAGATTGCTCCCCCTTAGCGAGGAAGCTCGCCTGTTTTTATCGGCCGCCTAACTGCAACATTCCACACTAAATGGAAATGTAGATCCAGTTGTAGAAAAGGAGATGTGTTTTCAGTACAACATCTGCTTTATTCTGACAACCAGAGTCGAAAATAAGCCAGGTGCACGCAGTGCGACGGAAGTGCCAAGAGTCAAAGAACGAAATTTAAACAGAGAGGACCAGCAAGTTGATTGTAATGCTGCTTCGCGTGTTTTGTAAACCGCGGGGTGCGCAGTGGCGGCCACGTCGGTATAGACTGCTCCCCCTTGGAAGGAAGCTGACCTGATTTTATCGGCCGCCTAACTGCAACAATGCGCAGTCGATTGAAGTGTAAAGCAAGATTGTAGAAAAGGCATGTCTTTTCAGTACAACATATGCTTTAATCTGACAACCAGAGAGTCGAAAATAGAGCCATGTGCACGTAGTGCATTAAAAGTAAAAAGAGTGAAAGAAACGAAGAAAAAACAGAGGAAAGAAGCAAGTTGAGTGTAATGCTGCTTTGCGTGTTTTTTAGACCGCGGGGTGCGCGGTGGTGGCCACGTCACTAGAGACTGCTCCCCCCTTAGAGTAAGCTGGCCTGTTTTTATCGCCACCTAACTGTAACATCGCGCAGTCAATGGAAGTGTATAGCAAGGCTGTAGAAAAGGACATGTCTTTTCAGTAACAACATCTGCTTTATTCTGACAACCAGAGAGTCGAAAGTAGAGCCAGGTGTACGCAGTGCAACGGAAGTGGCAAGAGTGAAAGAAACGAAAAAAGCAGAGAGGAAAGAAGCAAGTTGATTGTAATGCTGCTTCGCGTGTTATTTAGACCGCGGGGTGCGCGTGGCGGCCACGTCACTACAGACTGCTCGCCCCTTAGAGAGGAAGCTGGCCTGTTTTAATCGGCGCCTAGCTGCAACATTTCGCAGTCAATGGAAGTGTAGAGCCAGGTTGTACAAAAGGACATGTCTTCTCACTAACAACATCTGCTTCATTCTGACAACCAGAGAGTCGAAAATAGAGCCAGAGCACGCAGTGCAACGGAAGTGGCAAGAGTACAGATATTGATAGTGCATTTTAACGTCCGAAAACCACCATATGATTATGAGAGACGCTGTAGTGGAGGGCTGCGGAAATTTCGACCACCTGGGTTCTTTAACGTGCACCCAAATCTGAGCACACGGTCTTACTACATTTCCGCCTCCATCGGAAATGCAGCTAGGATTCAAACCCGTGACCTGCAGGTAAGCCCGAGTACATTAGCCACTAGAACACCGCGGCGGGGCTAGAGTGAAAGAAACGAAGGAAAAACAGAGAGGAAAGCAGCAAGTTGGTTGTAATGCTGCTTCGTGTGTTTTTTAGACCGCATTGTGCGCGGTGGCGGCCACGTCACTACAGACTGCTCCCCCCTCAGAGAGGAAGCTGGCCTATTTTTATCGGCCACCTAACTGCAACATCGCGCAGTCATGGAGGTGTAGAGCCAGGTTGTAGAAAAGGACTCGTCTTTTCAGTAACAACATCTGCTGTATTCAGACAACCAGAGAGTCGAAAATAGAGCCAGGTGCACGCAGTGCAACGAAAGTAATTAGAGTAAAAGACACGAAAATTTAACACAGAGGAGAGCAGCAAGTTGGTTGTAATGCTGCTTCGCGTGTTTTTATGACAGTGGGGTTAGCGGTGGCAGCCACGTCGCTAAAGATTGCTCCTTCTTTACAGAGAAAGCTGTCCTGTTTTTATCGGCCGCCTAACTACAACAATGCGCTTTCAATGGAAGTGTAAAGCAAGGTTGTAGAAAAAGACATGTCTTTTCAGTAACAACATATGCTTTATTAAGACAACCAGAAAGTCGAAATTAGAGCCATGTGCACACAGTGCAACAAAAGTAATAACAGTGAAAGAAACGAAGATTGAACAGAGAGGAGAGCAAAAAGTTGATTGTAATGCTGCTTTGCGTGTTTTTATGACGGTGGGGTGACCGGTGGCGGCCACGTCGCTACAGATTGCTCCTCCCTTACAGAGAAAGCTGTCCTGTTTTTATCGGCCGCCTAACTACAACAATGCGCTTTCAATGGAAGTGTAAAGCAAGGTTGTAGAAAAAGACATGTCTTTTCAGTAACAACATATGCTTTATTAAGACAACCAGAAAGTCGAAATTAGAGCCATGTGCACACAGTGCAACAAAAGTAATAACAGTGAAAGAAACGAAGATTGAACAGAGAGGAGAGCAAAAAGTTGATTGTAATGCTGCTTTGCGTGTTTTTATGACGGTGGGGTGACCGGTGGCGGCCACGTCGCTACAGATTGCTCCTCCCTTAGAGAGAAGCTGGCCGGTTTTTATCGGCCGCCGAACGACAAAATTGCGCAGTCAATCGAAGTGTAGAGCCAGGTTGTAGAAAAGCAAATGTCTTTTCAGTAACAACATCTGCTTTATTCTGACAACCAAGAGTCGAAAGTAGAGCCAGGTGCATGCAGTGCAACAGAAGTGGCAAGACTGAAAGAAACGAAAAAAAATAGAGAGAGCTACAAGTTGATTGTAATGCTGCTTCGCTTGTTTGTTAGACCACGGGGTGCGCGGTGGCGGCCACGTCGCTGCAGATTGCTCCTCCATTAGTGAGAAAGCTGGCCTGTTTTTATCAACCGCCTAACTGCAACACTGCGCAGTCAATGAAAGTGTCGAGCCAGTTGTAGAAAAGGACATGTCTTTTCAGTAACAACATTTGCTTTATTCTGACAACCAGAGAGTCGAAAATAGAGCCATGTGCACGCAGTGCAACGGAAGTGGCAAGAGTGAAAGAAACGAAGGGAAAACAGAGAGGAGAGCAGCAAGTTGGTTGTAATGCTGCTTCGCGTGTTATTTAGACCGCGGCGTGCGCGGTGGCGGCCACGTCACTACAGACTGCTCGCCCCTTAGAGAGGAAGCTGGCCTGTTTTTATCGGCCGCCTATTTGCAACCTTGCGCAGTCATAAAAGTGTAGAGCCAGGTTGTAGAAAAGGACATGTCTTTCCAGTAACATCTGTTTTATTCTGACAATCAGAAACGCGAAAATAGAGCCAGGTGCACGCAGTGCAACGGAAGTGCCAAGAGTGAAAGAAACGAAATTTAAACAGAGAGGAGACCAGCAAGTTGATTGTAATGCTGCTTCGCGTGTTTTTATGACGGTGGGGTGAGCGGTGGCGGCCACGTCGCTACAGATTGCTCCTTCCTTACAGAGGAAGCTGTCCTGTTTTTATCGGTAGCCTTACAACAACATTGCGCAGTCAATGGACGTGTAGAGCCAGGTTGTACAAAAGGACATGTCTTTTCAGCAAAAACATCTGCTTTATTCTTACAACCATACAGTCGAAAATAGAGCCAGGGGCACGCAGTGCAACGGAAGTGCCAAGAGTGAAAGAAACAAAATTTAAACAGAGAGGAGAGCAGCAAGTTGATTGTAATGCTGCTTCGCGTGTTTTTCAAACGCGGGGTGCGCAGTGGTGGCCACGTCGCTACAGATTGCTCCCCCTTAGCGAGGAAGCTGGCCTGTTTTTATCGGCCGCCTATTTGCAACATTGCGCAGTCAATAGAAGTGTAGAGCCAGGTTGTAGAAAAGGACATGTCTTTTCAGTAATAACATCTGCTTTATTCTGACAACCAGAGAGTCGAAAGTAGAGCCAGGTTCATGCAGTGCAACGGAAGTGGCAAGAGTGAAAGAAACAAAATTTAAACAGAGAGGAGAGCAGCAAGTTGATTGTAATGCTGCTTCGCGTGTTTTTCAAACGCGGGGTGCGCAGTGGTGGCCACGTCGCTACAGATTGCTCCCCCTTAGCGAGGAAGCTGGCCTGTTTTTATCGGCCGCCTATTTGCAACCTTGCGCAGTCAATAAAAGTGTAGAGCCAGGTTGTAGAAAAGGACATGTCTTTTCAGTAATAACATCTGCTTTATTCTGACAACCAGAGAGTCGAAAGTAGAGCCAGGTGCATGCAGTGCAACGGAAGTGGCAAGAGTTAAAGAAACGAAGAAAAATAGAGAGGAGAGCTACAAGTTGATTGTAATGCTGCTTCGCTTGTTTTTTAGACCACGGGGTGCGCGGTGGCGGCCACGTCGCTGCAGATTGCTCCTCCATTAGTGAGAAAGCTGGCCTGTTTTTATCAACCGCCTAACTGCAACACTGCGCAGTCAATGAAAGTGTCGAGCCAGTTGTAGAAAAGGACAAGTCTTTTCAGTAACAACATCTGTTTTATTCTGACAATCACAGACCCGAAAATAGAGCCAGGTGCACGCAGTGCAACGGAAGTGCCAGAGTGAAAGAAACGAAATTTAAACAGAGAGGAGACCAGCAAGTTGATTGTAATGCTGCTTCGCGTGTTTTTATGACGGTGGGTGAGCGGTGGCGGCCACGTCGCTACAGATTGCTCCTTCCTTACAGAGGAAGCTGTCCTGTTTTTATCGGTAGCCTTACAACAACATTGCGCAGTCAATGGACGTGTAGAGCCAGGTTGTACAAAAGGACATGTCTTTTCAGCAAAAACATCTGCTTTATTCTTACAACCATACAGTCGAAAATAGAGCCAGGGGCACGCAGTGCAACGGAAGTGCCAAGAGTAAAAGAAACAAAATTTAAACAGAGAGGAGAGCAGCAAGTTGATTGTAATGCTGCTTCGCGTGTTTTTCAAACGCGGGGTGCGCAGTGGTGGCCAAGTCGCTACAGATTGCTCCCCCTTAGCGAGGAAGCTGGCCTGTTTTTATCGGCCGCCTATTTGCAACCTTGCGCAGTCATAAAAGTGTAGAGCCAGGTTGTAGAAAAGGACATGTCTTTTCAGTAATAACATCTGCTTTATTCTGACAACCAGAGTCGAAAGTAGAGCCAGGTTCATGCAGTGCAACGAAAGTGGCAAGAGTAAAAGAAACGAAAGAAATACAGAAAGGAGAGCTGCAAGTTGATTGTGATGCTGCTTCGTGTGTTTTTATGACCACGGGTGCGTGGTGGTGGCCACGTCACTACAGATTTTTTCCCCCTTAGCAAGGAAGCTGTCCTGTTTTTATCGGCCGCCTAACTGCAACATTGCGCAGTCAATGGAAGTGTAAAGCAAGGTTGTAGAAAAGTACATTTCTTTTCAGTAACAACATCTGCTTTATTCTGACAACAAGAAAGTCGAAAACGGAGCCATGTGCACGCAGTGCAACGAAAGTAAAAAGAGTGAAAGAAACAAAGTTTAAACAGAGAGGAGAGCAGCAAGTTGATTGTAATGCTGCTTCGGGTGTTTTTACGACCACGGTGTGCACGGTTACGGCCATGTTTTTACAGATGGCTCCCCCCTTAGAGAGGAAACTGGCCTGTTTTCATCAGTGACCTGACTGCAACGTCAAGTCACTGATGAAAACAGTGACCTGACTCTTCCAACTTCCGTTGCACAGCGTGCACCTGGTTCTATTATCGACTCTCCGGTTTTCAGAATAAAGCAGATGTTGTTACTGAAAAGACATGTCCTTTTCTACAACCTGGCTCTACACTTCCATTGACTGCGCAAAGTTGCAGTTAGGCGGCCGATAAAAACAGGCCAGCTTCCTCTCCAAGGGGAGTGATTTTAAGCTACGTGGCCGCCAACGCGCACCCCGCGGTCATAAAAACACGCGAAGCAGCATTACAATCAACTTGCTGCTCTCCTCGCTGTTTTTCCTTCGTTTCATTCACTCTTGCCACTTCCGTTGCATTGCGTGCACCTGGTTCTATTTTCGACTCTCTGGTTGTCAGAATAAAGCAGATGTTGTTACTGAAAAGACATGTCCTTTTCTACAACCTGGCTCCACACCTCCATTGACTGCGCAATGTTGCAGTTAGGTGGCCGATAAAAACAGGCCAGCTTCCTCTTTAAGGAGGAGCAATCTGTAGCGACGTGGCCGCCACCGCGCACCCCGCGGTCATAAAAACACGTGAAGCAGCATTACAATCAACTTGCTGCTCTCCTCTCTGTTTTTCCTTCGTTTCTTTCACTCTTGCGACTTCCGTTGCACTGCGTGCACCTGGCTCTACTTTCGACTCTCTAGTTTTCAGAATAAAGCAGATGTTGTTACCGAAAAGACATGTCCTTTTCTACAACCTGGCTCTACACTTCCACTGACTGCGCAATGTTGCAGTTAGGCGGCCGATAAAAACAGGCCAGCTTCCTCGCTAATGGAAGAGCAATCTGTAGCGGCGCGGCCGCCACCGCACACACCACGGTCATAAAAACACGCGAAGCAGCATTACAAGCAACTTGTAGCTCTTCTCTCTGTTTTTCCTTCGTTTCTTTCACTCTTGCGACTTTTGATGCACTGCACGTACCTGGCTTTACTTTCGACTCTCCCGTTTTCAGGATAAAGGAGATGTTACCGAAAAGACATGTACTTTTCTACAACTTGGCTCCACACTTCCATTGACTGCGCAACGTTGCAGTCAGGTCGCCGATACAAACATGTCAGCTTCTTGGCTAAGGTGGAGCAATCTGTAGCGATGTGGCCGCAACCGCACACACCGCGGTCATAAAAACAGGCGAAGCAGCATTTTATTCGACTTGTAGCTCTCCTCTCTGTTTTCCCTTCGTTTCTTTCACTCTTGCGACTTTTTGCACTGCGTGCACCTGGCTCTACTTTCGACTCTCTGGTTGTCAAAATAAAGCGATGTTGTTACAGAAAAGACAGCTCCTTTTCTACAACCTGGCTCTACACTTCCACTGAGTGCGCACTGTTGCAGTCAGGTCGCCGACACAAACATGTCAGCTTCTTCGCTAAGAAGGAGCAATCTGTAGCGACGTGGCCGCAACCGCACACACCGCGGTCATAAAAACACGCGAAGCAGCATTACAATCAACTTGTAGCTCTTCTCTCTGTTTTTCCTTCGTTTCTTTCACTCTTGCCACTTCCGTTGCACTGCGTGCACCTGGCTCTATTTTCGACTCTCTGGTTGTCAGAATAAAGCAGATGTTGTTACTGAAAAGACATGTCCTTTTCTACAACCTGGCTCTACACTTCCACTGACTGCGCAATGTTGCAGTTAGGTCGCCGATACAAACATGTCAGCTTCTTCGCTAAGGTGGAGCAATCTGTAGCGACGTGGCCGCAACCGCACACACCGCGGTCATAAAAACACGCGAAGCAGCATTACAATCAACTTGTAGCTCTTCTCTCTGTTTTTCCTTCGTTTCTTGCACTCTTGCCACTTCCGTTGTACTGCGTGCACCTTGCTCTACTTTCGACTCTGGTTGTCAGAATAAAGCAGATGTTGTTACTGAAAAGACATGTCCTTTTCTACAACCTGGCTCTACACTTCCACTGACTGCGCAATGTTGCAGTTAGGCGGCCGATAAACACAGGCCAGCTTCCTCGCTAAGGGGGAGCAATCTGTATCGACGTGGCCACCACCGCGCACCCCGCGGTCATAAAAACACGCGAAGCAGCATTACAATCAACTTGTAGCTCTCCTCTCTGTTTTTCCTTCGTTTCTTTCACTCTTGCGACTTTCGTTGCACTGCGTGCACCTGGCTCTACTTTCGACTCTCCGGTTTTCAGAATAAAGCAGATGTTGTTACTGAAAAGACATCTCCTTTTCTACAACCTGGCTCTACACTTCCACTGAGTGCGCACTGTTGCAGTTAGGTGGCCGATAAAAACAGGCCAGCTTCCTCTCTAAGGGGGGAGCAATCTGTAGCGACGTGGCCACCAACGCGCACCCCGTGGTCTAAAAAACACGCGAAGCAGCATCAAAATCAACTTGTAGCTCTCCTCTCTATTTTTCCTTTGTTTTTTTCACTCTTGCTACTTTCGTTGCACTGAGTGCACCTGGCTCTATTTTCGACTCTCTGGTTGTCAAAATAAAGCAGATGTTGTTACTGAAAAGACATCTCCTTTTCTACAACCTGGCTCTACACTTCCACTGAGTGCGCACTGTTGCAGTTAGGTGGCGATAAAACAGGCCAGCTTCTCGCAAGGGGGGAGAGCAATCTGTAGCGACGTGGCCGCCACCGCACCCCCGCGGTCATAAAAACACGCGAAGCAGCATTACAATCAACTTGTAGCTCTCCTCTCTGTTTTCTTCGTTTCTTTCACTCTTGCTACTTTCGTTGCACTGCGTGCACCTGGCTCTATTTCGACTCTCGGTTGTCAGAATAAGAGATGTTATGAAAAGACATGTCTTTTCTACAACTGGCTCTACACTTCCATTGACTTCGCAACGTTGCAGTTAGGTCGCGCGATAAACAAGGCCAGCTTCTTCGCTAAGTGGAGCAGCAATCTGTAGCGACGTGGCCACAACCGCACACACCCGCGGTCATAAAAAACACGCGAAGCAGCATTAAAATAAACTGTAGCTCTTCTCTCTTTTTCTTGTTTCTTTCACTCTTGCCACTTCCGTACTGCGTGACCTGGCTCTTTCGACTCTGGTTGTCAGATAAGGCAGATGTGATGTTACTTGAAAAGACTATGTGCTTTTTCCTACAACCTGGCTCTACACTTCATTGACTGCGCAATGTTGCAGTTAGGCGGCCGATAAACACAGGCCAGCTTCCTCGCTAAGGGGGGAGCAATCTGTATCGACGTGGCCACCACCACGCACCCCGCGGTCATAAAAACACGCGAAGCAGCATTACAATCAACTTGTAGCTCTCCTCTCTGTTTTTCCTTCGTTTCTTTCACTCTTGCGACTTTCGTTGCACTGCGTGCACCTGGCTCTACTTTCGACTCTCCGGTTTTCAGAATAAAGGAGATGTTGTTACCGAAAAGACATGTACTTTTCTACAACCTGGCTCCACACTTCCATTGACTGCGCAACGTTGCAGTCAGGTCGCCGATACAAACATGTCAGCTTCTTCGCTAAGGTGGAGCAATCTGTAGCGACGTGGCCACCACCGCGCACCCCGCGGTCATAAAAACACGCGAAGCAGCATTACAATCAACTTGTAGCTCTCCTCTCTGTTTTTCCTTCGTTTCTTTCACTCTTGCGACTTTCGTTGCACTGCGTGCACCTGGCTCTACTTTCGACTCTCCTGTTTGTCAGAATAAAGCAGATGTTGTTACTGAAAAGACATGTCCTTTTCCTACAAACCATGGCTCTACACTTCCATTGACTGCGAACGTTGCAGTCAGGTCGCCCGGTTAAAACAGGCCAGTCCCTCGCTAGTGAAAGAGCAATCTGTTACATACGTGGCCGCCTACGCGCACCCCGTGGTCATAAAAAACGCGAAGCAGCTTTTAAAAAAGAAACTAGATGCTTATCTCCTGTTTTTCCTTCGTTTCTTGCACTCTGCCACTTCCGTTAACACTGGCGTGTACATGGCTATATTTTTGACTCTGGTTGTCAGAATAAAGCAGATGTTGTTACTAAAAGACATGTCTTTTTCTATCAACCTGGTCTACACTTCAATGACTGCGCAATGTTGCAGGAGGGCAGCGTATGAAAACCCACGGCCCGCTTTCTCGCTATGGGGTGGAGCAATCTGTAGCGTGTGCCACCACCGCACACCCCGTGGTCATAAAAACACGCGAAGCAGCATTACAATCAACTTGTAGCTCTTCTCTCTGTTTTTCCTTCGTTTCTTGCACTCTTGCCACTTCCGTTGTACTGCGTGCACCTTGCTCTACTTTCGACTCTGGTTGTCAGAATAAAGCAGATGTTGTTACTGAAAAGACATCTCCTTTTCTACAACCTGGCTCTACACTTCCACTGACTGCGCAATGTTGCAGTTAGGCGGCCGATAAACACAGGCCAGCTTCCTCGCTAAGGGGGGAGCAATCTGTATCGACGTGGCCACCACCGCGCACCCCGCGGTCATAAAAACACGCGAAGCAGCATTACAATCAACTTGTAGCTCTCCTCTCTGTTTTTCCTTCGTTTTTTCACTCTTGCGACTTTCGTTGCACTGCGTGCACCTGGCTCTACTTTCGACTCTCCGGTTTTCAGAATAAAGGAGATGTTGTTACCGAAAAGACATGTACTTTTCTACAACCTGGCTCCACACTTCCATTGACTGCGCAACGTTGCAGTCAGGTCGCCGATACAAACATGTCAGCTTCTTCGCTAAGGTGGAGCAATCTGTAGCGACGTGGCCACCACCGCGCACCCCGCGGTCATAAAAACACGCGAAGCAGCATTACAATCAACTTGTAGCTCTCCTCTCTGTTTTTCCTTCGTTTCTTTCACTCTTGCGACTTTCGTTGCACTGCGTGCACCTTGCTCTACTTTCGACTCTGGTTGTCAGAATAAAGCAGATGTTGTTACTGAAAAGACATGTCCTTTTCTACAACCTGGCTCTACACTTCCATTGACTGCGCAATGTTGCAGTTAGGCGGCCGATAAAAACAGGCCAGCTTCCTCTCTAAGGGGGGAGCAATCTGTAGCGACGTGGCCGCCACCGCGCACCCCGCGGTCATAAAAACACGCGAAGCAGCTTTACAAGCAACTAGCTGCTCTCCTCTCTATTTTTCCTTCGTTTTTTCACTCTTGCTACTTTCGTTGCACTGAGTGCACCTGGCTCTATTTTCGACTCTCTGGTTGTCAAAATAAAGCAGATGTTGTTACTGAAAAGACATCTCCTTTTCTACAACCTGGCTCTACACTTCCACTGAGTGCGCACTGTTGCAGTTAGGTGGCCGATAAAAACAGGCCAGCTTCCTCTCTAAGGGGGGAGCAATCTGTAGCGACGTGGCCGCCACCGCGCACCCCGCGGTCAAAAAAACACGCGAAGCAGCATCAAAATCAACTTGTAGCTCTCCTCTCTGTTTAAACTTCGTTTCTTTCACTCTTGCGACTTTCGTTGCACTGCGTGCACCTGGCTCTACTTTCGACTCTGGTTGTCAGAATAAAGCAGATGTTGTTACTGAAAATACATGTCCTTTTCTACAACCTGGCTCTACACTTCCACTGAGTGCGCACTGTTGCAGTTAGGTGGCCGATAAAAACAGGCCAGCTTCCTCGCTAAGGGGGGAGCAATCTGTAGCGACGTGGCCACCACCGCGCACCCCGCGGTCATAAAAACACGCGAAGCAGCATTACAATCAACTTGTAGCTCTTCTCTCTGTTTTTCCTTCGTTTCTTGCACTCTTGCCACTTCCGTTGTACTGCGTGCACCTTGCTCTACTTTCGACTCTGGTTGTCAGAATAAAGCAGATGTTGTTACTGAAAAGACATGTCCTTTTCTACAACCTGGCTCTACACTTCCATTGACTGCGCAATGTTGCAGTTAGGCGGCCGATTAAAACAGGCCAGCTTCCTCGCTAATGGAAGAGCAATCTGTAGCGACGTGGCCGCCACCGCGCACCCCGCGGTCATAAAAACACGCGAAGCAGCTTTACAAGCAACTAGCTGCTCTCCTCCCTGTTTTTCCTTCGTTTCTTGCACTCTTGCCACTTCCGTTACACTGCGTGTACCTGGCTCTATTTTCGACTCTGGTTGTCAGAATAAAGCAGATGTTGTTACTGAAAAGACATGTCCTTTTCTACAACCTGGCTCCACACTTCCATTGACTGCGCAACGTTGCAGTCAGGTCGCCGATACAAACATGTCAGCTTCTTCGCTAAGGTGGAGCAATCTGTAGCGACGTGGCCGCAACCACACACACCGCGGTCATAAAAACACGCGAAGCAGCATTACAATCAACTTGTAGCTCTTCTCTCTGTTTTTTCTTCGTTTCTTGCACTCTTGCCACTTCCGTTGCACTGCGTGCACCTGGCTCTACTTTCGACTCTCCGGTTTTCAGAATAAAGGAGATGTTGTTACCGAAAAGACATGTACTTTTCTACAACCTGGCTCTACACTTCCACTGAGTGCGCACTGTTGCAGTTAGGTGGCCGATAAAAACAGGCCAGCTTCCTCTCTAAGGGGGGAGCAATCTGTAGCGACGTGGCCGCAACCGCACACACCGCGGTCATAAAAACACGCGAAGCAGCATTACAATCAACTTGTAGCTCTTCTCTCTGTTTTTTCTTCGTTTCTTGCACTCTTGCCACTTCCGTTGCACTGCGTGCACCTGGCTCTACTTTCGACTCTCCGGTTTTCAGAATAAAGGAGAGGTTGTCAGAATAAAGCAGATGTTGTTACTGAAAAGACATGTCCTTTTCTACAACCTGGCTCTACACTTCCATTGACTGCGCAATGTTGCAGTTAGGCGGCCGATAAAAACAGGCCAGCTTCCTCGCTA
>NW_023609938.1:0-15882 GCF_013339725.1 Rhipicephalus microplus
AAGTTTCGAACACCGGGCACATCGTCTACTGTGGTGTACAGCTTTGTGAACGCTGCTCGTGTCACGGCCGGGGAAGACCAAGCACCCTTGCTTGTGCAAAGCAGGAAACCTCGCCTTTGGCTGCACGGCTTCTGCACAGCGGCATCCAACATATTTTGTGATTTTTCTAGCTCAGCAAGCAAACAATAAAGACTAAATCATTGCTACTACGACTCGCAGTAACTGTCTGACTTCACAATAACCGCAGTTGAACTTGCCAGCGACAAAATATAAAGCTGCAGCGAGCCGCCAAAGTGAGGCCGAGTGAACGATGGCATGGGCTGGCTGCATGGGCATCTCCCAAACGACAGTTACGATGGATGCCGCATGGCGACGCCACCATCTGTGAAAGTTGCGAATCGGGTAGACAAGTTTGCTCCAAACGCGTTCTGTGGCGGCCATAGCATGAAGACAGTGCGGAGCGCGTGATAGCACCATTGATAAAAATGGCTACAGGAGCGTTATGCAGGATCAGCCTAGTTTCGCCCGAGTTCCGCGAAACTCGGTATATACCCTAGGTCTGGCGACAGCCCCTTATGAATGAGCCAACGGTAAGAAAAAGTCAGATCCACCCCTCAGCGCGCTGGGTTTTTTTGGTTACGGTAGAACCAGTCATCGCGTCAAGGACGGTCGACAAAGTTGGGTGCTGTTCTATAACCAGAGGCATCTCCTTTCATTTGTCAGTCATTCCACTGAGTGCAGAAGTGCACCCTATGTAATGAATGCTTCAAACACTTATTGTGACAGTAGTTTTTTTAAAGGCACGGGATGTTTAAATTTACATTTGAAGCTTTTAATGGCTGCACTAAGTCTGTTTTAGAATAATGCAGCACGGTGGCCTCTGAGATTTGTTTCGGCCGAGCGCCTTACAACATCATGAGCGCAGCTAAACCCGAGGCCACGTGTTAATTATCATGGTCAGCCTGTACATTTTAGCGCGCTGCTCGGCCGGTGCTCGTCGTCTTTGTTGTCATCGCCTGCTAGCACCCGAACACGTGCGGACAGCTGATTAGCTATTTGGCAGGTTGGTATACTTGGCTAGTCAGGCCGGGACATCCTATTACCAAGCTGATTATGCCAAGCCAGGGTAAGACCGAGGTAATTACGCCACAACAAATGAAGACCATGCTGATTAAGCTACGTAAAGCTAGAACCGGGCTAACTGAAACATGCTAGTTGATGAGCTAACTATGTTATGCTATTTAACGCGACTATAATCATGAGAATGTTAAGTAAAACCTTGCTAATTAGTCCTAATTGAAATGATGATAAATAATTAGTAACAATGTAATCAGAATCACATTCAATAGCTCCACACTTATCATGAACTTGCTGATTGTGGCCGAAATAATTGCCTTTTAATTGAAGCCTTATCAATGAAGACATATGAGTGTAATAATCTTTAAGCCTCAGTAAAATAGTACTCTCTGTAGTATGCAAGCTATTTACAAAGGTAATTGCTAACAAAGCAAAGAAAATATTAGAATTCAATCAACCAAAGGAACAAGCAGGATTTCGAACAGGCTACTCAACAATCGACCACATTCATACTATCAATCAGGTAATAGAGAAATGCTCAGAATATAACCAACCAATATACATAGTCTTCATTGATTACGAGAAGGCGTTTGATTCAGTGGAAATATCAGCCGTCATGCAGACACTGCGGAATCAGGGCATCGATGAAGTATAAACATGCTGGAAGAAATCTACAGGGGATCAACTGCTACCATAGTGCTTCTTAAAGAAAGCAACAGAATACCAATCAAGAAGGGTGTAAGGCAGGGGGACACAATCTCCCCAATGCTATTTACCGCGTGCTTACAGGAGGTTTTCAGAAGCCTAGAACGGGAACAGTAGGGGATAAGAGTTAATGGAGAGTACCTTAGTAACCTGCGCTTCGCCGATAACATTGCATTGCTAAGTAACTCAGGCGACGAATTGCAACTCATGATTACGGAGTTAGACAAGGAGAGCAGAAAGGTGGGTCTTAAAATGAATCTGCAGAAAACGAAAGTAATGTACAACAACCTCGGAAAAGAGCAGCACTTCGAGATAGGTAATAGTGCACTTCAAGTTGTAAAAGACTACGTCCACTTAGGGCAGGTAATAACCGTGGGGACGATCCACGAGATTGAAGTACCTAGAAGGATAAGAATGAGGTGGAGCACATTTGGCAAGGACTTTCAATTTATGACAGGTAGATTGCCACTATACCTCAAGAGGAAGGTGTATAAAAGCTGTATCTTGCCGGTACTTAGCTACGGAGCAGAAACCTGGAGACTTACAAACAGGGTGCAGCTTAAATTGAGGACGACGTAGCGAGCAATGGAAAAAAAAATGGTAGGTGTAACCTTAAGAGACAAGAAGACAGCAGAGTGTATTAGGGAACAAACGGGGGTTAAGGATATCATAGCTGAAATCAAGAAGAAGAAATGGACATGGGTCGGGCATGTAGCGCGTAGACAGGATAACCGCTGGTCATTAGGGTAACTGACCGGATTCCCAGAGAAGGCAAGCGGGTTAGGGGGAGACAGAAGGTTAGGTGGGCAGATGATATTAAGAAGTTTGCGGGTATAAATTGGCAGCAGCAAGCACAGGACCGGGTTAACTGGCGGAACATGGGAGAGGCCTTTGTCCTGCAGTTGACGTAGTCAGGCTGATGATGATGATGACGATGATGATGAAAATAGGACAATCAAAATGGAGACAGAGCTGATGTGGTCGTCACTTCGAAGCCGGTCACACACATGAGTAGACGACCAACTTAAAGGGACACTAAAATCATATGACAATTTACGTCAGAGTGAAAGCTCAATGCATTACAACATCTAAAACGACATAATTATCAACAGCAGTGCCCTACTTACCGAGAATTTAAGGTAAACGCGCAAGAATACATGCGCCGCAATATGAAGTCAGACAAACCACCTACAATCAATCACTTGTAATTGATCTAGCTACACTAAATAACGAACCTTTAGTGCATAAAGGAACGCAATAAAATGCTGCTTGTTGTTTCTGTTTGATTCAAGAAAAAAATAACCGCCCCACGTTACCATGGGGAATGGCGCAAGTGGTTCGAAAATTCAATTTTTGCGTGGATGCACTGGACAAGTCGTGCCATAATTGCCCGTTGTTGCTTCTGTGGCCCCCGCTGCATTCATTCTGTTAAAGCCGGCCAATGTTGTGCACGGCAACAATGATGTGAGTTGGTCCGCTTCTTGAGGCGGATAATTTGAAGCACGCTAACCAGATGTGGGCCACTAAACGTGATTCATTTCAAAGTAAGTCCTTTCTTCGCACAAAAGTCACACTAAGAGGTTTCTGGACCGCCATTTCAACAATCAACGCCGACCTATTAGTTTCCTTAGAGTCCCTTTAAGCTGCAAGAAGCTGGGTAATCACAAGCTCCTCTATGGCTCCAGCATTGCACGAGTAGTGTAAGCTTACCAAATTATTTTATATGCAATGAAACTGCCGCTTAGCGCTCACCGCATCAAACGCTCCACAGTCAAACCGGCACCATCACAGTCACGGGCTTAACTAGGGCCTTCTCAGTATCGACAAGTTTGTATCCGAGTGCACGGGTCAATCAATTTGATTGACAGACGCCTGCGTCAAAGATCGGGTACGCCCACCATAAATTGCACTTGCCAAGGAGCAGTACTCACGTCCAGCGGCACGATTATTTACCAGCTTTATCGTGCCCCGCCGCAGTTGTATTCAGTTGCTGACCCGCAGGTTGCGGGATCTGATCCCGGCTGGGGCGGCTGCATTTTCGATGGAGGCGAAAATGCTGTAGACCCGCGTGCTTCAGTGGCCGTCAACTACAGCGTCTCTCATAATCATATGGTGGTTTTTGAACGTTAAACCGCACATATCATCATCAGCTTTACCGTGCATATTATGCACAGACGCACGCAAAAGTAAAAGCGATGTCACCACGCGGCTACGATGTCTCGCATTCAACTTCATCGCGCTCAGGACGTATCCAAACACCGCCGCGTTGCCGCCATGATGCGAGCGCCCGTGGTGACCAGGGGGCGAGGACATACCTTGGTGCCATCTGCCGGGATCCTTCTGTGGTGTATAAAACGACATCACGTGGTACCGGCTGTTCGACGTGTTCGACAACTCCTGTGATTCAGGCTGTTTGGCCGTGGATGTTCTCGCTTCGCAAGGGTCGGTTATGTCTGCATTAGCTGCAAACAGTCTAGAATGTTTGCCAACAAATATTTTTAGCGTGGCAACGTACGGTCACCGCCGCGCCGTGCACTTTCGAAGGCGCGCGTGCGCATGGCGCCATGAACGCGTTCTGGTAAAAGGTGGGTTGTTATGAAAATCATCTACCAATATTTAAATATAAGCATTATCACATTGCGCGAACATTTCTTTGCTGATGCAAGCGTGATAGCGTGCACCTGTCTCATGCTTTTGCCCGGGGAGTATATGGCCTAGATGGTGACGTTCTGATCAGGGTGGACAGCCGCGCGGGATTCTCGGCAACTCGCCCTTATAGTTTTCAGAGCGGTATCAAGTGGCCGAAGGGAGCGGTGGATGCTTTAGAATTGGTTGAATTCGCTTGTGCTTCATGATGACATCTAGAGCTTTTTCGGAGAAGAACATTTCTCTTCACAACAACCGTGGTTTGTGCGACCTGCTACTTTATTCAGAATCATTCCCGTACAATTTTGTATAAGACGTATATTTCAACAAGTGGAACTTCACCTGCATTTATTTTGTGTCCCTAATCCTCGCTTTCAGTACACGCGCTTCTTTGCGCGAGTTGTATTGACTGACATGATGCGCAAACGTTGCAATGATACCTGCTTGCATCGTTTGCTCGAATATTATTTCCAATTACTGTACCCAGTTTTCTGTGACTCTGCTGGTCTCTGGCATCAACCAGTTTGTTTACCAGCAGCTCAGCACATCACGGCTGCTAAGAGAAGATACGTTCGAATACGCAACGGAAAACGACAGCATTTAAGACGATAATTCTTGCCGCGCTGAGCTGCAGACAGCCGAAATGGTCTGTTTGCATGGCGTGAATGAAATGCGAATCCCTATTTGTACATACGTTTGCGAAACGTCCCACGTCGTAATTATCCGATATCAACCCCAACGCAGTAAAAAAGTATTTTCGCGAAAGTGCTTGCTGCACACGCGATAAGCAATGCTGGCTTTTTTTCCCCTTTTCTGGGCAAGTTATCGAAGATGTGTTATCTTGATTTAGCGTATGCACGAAAATTCGCACCAGGGCGAGCATTAAATACCGCTTCATGCGTTCTTTTGGCCATATAATGATATGCGAGGTTTAACGCCCCAAAACCACGAGATGATTATGAGAGACGCCATAGTAGAGGGCTCCGAAAATTTTGACCACTTGGGGTTTTTAAGCGTGCACCAAATCTGAGCATACGGCCTACAGCACTTCCGCCTCCATACGGAAATGCAGCCACCGCAGCCAGGATATGATCCCGTGACCTGCGGATCAGCAGCTGAGTACCATAGCCACTAGACCCCCGTGGCGGGGCCTTTTAGCCATAAAAGGGCCGATCAGAATCGTTGCTGTCATTCCACGCTTCATCGTTATTTCTAACCTGGTACAAATAAAGGCAAGCAATTGCTATGCCTACAGATCTGCGAAGTACACCGTCGTATATACCGAACATTTTATCTCGAATCGCACAAGCAAAGTATTGGCGGATGTCACGTACCCCCCCCCCCCCCCTTCTCACAAAAAAAAAAAAAGTGGCCGCTGATTGAGCTGCACAGCTGAGGACGAATGCCTAGTTGTTTCGCCAATTTCAGTTTTATCGGTGAAGTGTATCGGTGCCACGGCGTTCTGGAAGGGATAATTCACATTAGACACTCTTAGTTGGGCGTACAGGGAAGAAGCGTCCTCTGTGAAAATTGCTTTGCGTACGCTGCAAGTGAAGCGTGCAACGAATCTTTTAGTTTAACGCACATTGATGCGTTTCACTCAACTAGATAAGTCGTATTCGCGATGCAAGGGTTCGTAATGTTTATCAGCGCCACCCACGCTAGAAGTATGCTAGGTCCAAGTAATAACGTGTCCTCTGTGATCTGCATGAAAAACATCTTGACGGCCAGAGTAAGGGCCACGAGTGTACCAGTCAGGCCGCTGTGTAGATTTTTAGCATCGTTCCCAGGTGCGCTGAATGAGCACGTTCACCTTTTTCTTTGAATTTGGCTGCGCAATGCGTCTGATTGGACACGGCCTAGCTGAATACACCCCAGCGTTCAATCCAGCACTGCTGTGGATGATGCTTAACGTATACCCTGCAGCAAGAGGTCGCGTTCCAGGTATTTATGGCCTCACGATTACTACCGTCGCATTTAAGGAGTTAAAGCTCGCACAACGTCTAAGGCATGTTATGTTGCGCCACGAATAAAAGTACGTACGAAGCAGCCCTTTTATTTACGGGTTTACTCACCGAGAGGCTTGGCAGAAAAAGAGGCATTCCCGCACACAACCTGCCGAAGGCGATTTCGTAGGATTTTTGTGAGACGCCAGGCAATTTCTTCTGGAGCATCAAGATGCCGGAACGCACTGCTTGAATTTACCTTGTCTGGCATGAAAACAGTGCCTTTGACTGTGACATACACATGCCTTGCAACAGGTCTGCTGTTGCTGACTGCTTCGAACGCCAATGTGGCCACCATTTACTCTAGTTCTGGTTTCTTCGAGGTCTCGCGAAAACGTAACGTAGTAAGAGTTGCGTTACGTACGCAGCGTCTCGTTTCGGGCGCACGCGCGCATCTCTGGAATCGATACGATACGTACTGCACATGCGCAGTTCTCTCCCGTGGCAATGCTGCGTACGTGGGCTCGTTACGTACGTCCAACTAAGAGTGTCTGTGAAGGCTCACTTGAATGCATCCAGTACTGCGGCAACGAGCGTATAAAATAGTGTAAGTTTGAAAATGAACCGACTCTTGGTTGAAACTATGTGCACTGCACCGACGAGGGCAAAGGCGAGTCATGTGATGCCGTTTATTACGTCACAGCGACCGCAGTGCTGGCCTCTCTCGTGTTCGCCCGCACTCCCAATTCATCTGCAATGTTTGATAGTAGGGAAACGAGGTGCGCGAGAGTGCTGCGTGTGGCCCTGCCGCGGTGGTCTAGTGGCTAAAGTACTCGGCTGCTGACCCGCAGGTCGCGGGTTCGCATCCCGGCTGCGGCGGCTGCATTTCAGATGGAGGCGGAAATGTTGTAGGCCCGTGTGCTCAGATTTTCGTGCACGTTAAAGAACCCCAGGTGGTCGAAATTTCCGGAGCCCTCCAAGTTCATCGTCCACTCATCGACGTGGTTGGCTTCGAATTGAAGACCGCATAGCTGCGTCTTAATTTCATTGTTCTAATTTGCTGAGGTTTAACGCACATTATACTGAGCTGTCTTGTCTTCACCGATAAGGCTTCAAATAAAAGGCAATTATCTCGGACGCAATTACCAAGGTCATGATCAGTATGAAGCTAATAACACAATCATGATTAGCAGGACAATAATTCTTATCCTATTAGTAAGGGCTAATTACTGTGGCTTTACTTGACGTGCTCATAATTAACATCACGTTAATTAGCATACTTCAGTTAGCTCATCAACTAGCATGCTTTAGTTGGCCCGGTTCTAGCTTTACATGGCTTCATTAACATGGTATTCTTAAGATTTGGTGTAATTACCTCAGTCTTACCGTGAACTTGGCGTTATAGTATATATGGCTTAGTCATAGCATGTCCTGGCTTAACTAGCGACTTTTAGCTGACCGTATATTGCCTACCGCTCCGCTGAGCCAGTTGGTGGTTGCGCCACTGCGCATGCGCTATACGGTAGGACGCTGAGCATGTCAGCGGACCGTCGGAACGAGCGAAGGATCACGTGACGCGAGAAGAAACGGCCAAAATTGGGGGACCCTTAAGCTTCGCTTTTAGGAGTTTAATGCGATAGTGAAAACCGGCTCCTAGTGCACCTTTCAATCGCTAAGTGCATACCTATTCACACGTTTTGTTACTTAAACATGCACGCACACCAACACGCACACAGTAGATTGGACCAGCACGCACTAATATCGTCAAATGGGCTCGTTTTGGTCATGACGTCTGTCGAACAAAATGCCTTAAAGGGGCCCTGAAACACTTTTTAAAGCATCCATGGAATGGATTCAATAGAAGAGCTTATTGCCTCACGAATTCAACGCAGCAAACATTTTAAGAATTCGGTCGTGCTCAGATTGTGGACTTACCAGAGATGTCGAATAAATTGACGCCTATAGGCTATAGCTTACATGCTCCGGCGCAGCGTTACCAGTGACGTAAGAGCAGATACGTCACTTTTGTCGAAACAAAATTGAGGCGAAGCGAAGATTATGTGCACATCACTATTAGCGATTGTTGGCATATATTCCTCCTGATTCGAGCGACGAAATACTAAACCTTGCTGAGTCAGTGCATACGTGGTCCTTATTCTATTGTTATAAACGCCAACCATGCAACCGAAGTTGACTTGGCCCTTATATGGTGGCTGCATTTTAGGGTGTTTTCTTTTTTTTCTTAAGTTTCATATACTGGCGTGACTGCGGTACAACACTTTACGACAACGCAGATTGCCTCTTGTATTTCGACCTGAATCGTGATTCGTGTTTGTGTCCATTGGGATTTTTCGTTATCCCCAAAACTCCGCCGACGCCGTATTATCGTGATGATAGTATTCTCAAGGAGCCTGTCATCACGAAAATACGGCGTCGGCGTCAATCCATTTCCCTGCTTGGACTAACTCCCAGCTGGAACGCATCTGCACCACAGAGTTTACACGCGATGCCCGTGCGACCAGTTGTGCACGTCTGAGCGTCGCACGGAGCATCGCCTTCATCGACGCTGTCTTCTTCTACTTGGAACTAAGGGTGTGTCATGAGAAGCTTGTGTTCCGCTTAATGTTCTGTACCGTATTTCATTCGTTTGCACGTGCGTTAATAAGCCGAAATGCACCTTAGGAAATGAATGCGTGGAAAAAACTAGGGGTTCACTACGCTATTCATTGGTAAGCCCTCCTTGCCTTCGGTATCAATATGCCCACTGCCCAGCATAAGGAAAAGGCTGAAATATTTTCTTAAAACAATTCTCTCGTGAGGGCATTTTAGGGGCGAAGCTCCTTAACGCGGCACCCGTTTGTCCCTCGTGGTAGTTCGTAAGATATCCTACGCTTTGAGCTGCAAGATGGTGCCGGTGGGAGATTCCTCCTGTGCGTTGTTGAACAACAAAGAATTCGCAGCGTGCGCGTTCACTAAAAACCGAATTCTTTTGTATCTCATTTCCCATTAGCTGTCATTGGCGAGTAGATTGAACACTATCTGAAGAGAAAGGGTTGTTACGTTATACTCGCTGGGCGTAACCTCCTTGGTTTCAGAAAGGTTTAGCGAGCGTGGGGCCGCGGTGCCATAAATACACTGAAGTAGTATATACCATGAACTCGAGATGGTTAAATGTGGGTAGTAGACACGAAGCCCAAGCCGTAAGAAAGTGTGCGCGGCCACCTCTCGTTTAGTCCTTGGAATATCCGCTGGATGGCGGTGCTTCTATATATGGGGAATATATGATGAAAAGATGCGAGATGGTGGTATTTGTAGGGTTAACTAGATGGACGAATGGACACACAAACAGATGCATGGACGGAAGCATGGATAGCTGCATGGACGGATGGACGCGTGGACTGACGCAGGGGCGGATGCATGGACGAACGCAGTGATGGACGCACTTATGGACGTGCGGACGCACGAACAGACGCACGCACGGACGGGCGGATAGACACACGGATGGTCACACGGATGGACGCATGGACGGACGGAGAAAGGTTTAGCTGGCGTTAGGGCGCTGTGCCACAAATACAGTGAACTAGTATATAACATGAACTCAAGATGGTTAAATGTGGGAAGTAGACACTAAGGCCAAGCCGTAAGGAAGTGTGCGTGGCCACCTCTCGTTTAGTCCTTGGAATGCCCGTTTATGGCGGTGCTTCTATATATGGGGAATATGATCAAAAGATGCGAGATGGTGGTACTTGTAGTGTTGACTAGACGGACGAACGGACACAGAGACAGACGCATGGACGGACGCAGGGATGGCTGCACGGACGGATGGACGCAGGGATGGACGCACGGATGGGCGTACGGACGCAAGAACAGGCGCACGCACAGACGGTCACACAGACGGAGACATGGATGGACGGAAGCAAGACCGAATGATGATTGATAGATACGTGGGGTTTAACGTCCCAAAACCACCACATGATTATGAGAGACGCCGTAGTGAGGGCTCCGGAAATTCCGACCACCTGGGGTTCTTTAACGTGCACCCAAATCTGAGCACACGGGCCTGCAACATTTTCGCCTCCATCGGAACTGCAGCCGCCGCAGCCGGGATTCGAACCCGCGACCTGTGGGTCAGCAGCCGAGTACCTTAGCCACTAGACCACCGTGGCGGGGCAAGACCGAATGGACGGACGGATGCTTCGCCCCAATCTCCATCATTCACCCCGGGGATATACTGCCATTTTTTTTCGTTCATACAAACCCAGAAACTCCATCAGAAAAAAACTTAGTTACAACTTGCAGTCATTCCCGAGAGTACAGTATAGTCGTACAATCAGTCGCAGCAGACACATTGGAGAGATAATGGCCGACTAAGGACCAACAACTGTTGCAAACACAATTTTTTGCATTTAATGTTAGCCCATGGTGCTAAATTCAAGTTTGAAAAGCTGGGTTTCATATCGTACGAATATCTTGCCAGCGCAGATCGCCCAAGTAGAAGATAATATGGAAAGAGAAAGAGAGAGAGAGAATATAAGAACGCTACGGAGGTGAAATACGTCCAGTTTGCTATCCTACACGGGGAGTGGGGATTAAGGGAGTTAAATATATAGAGCAAGAAAGAGATGCACATTGCACACCACACACATGGCAGGCTTTCACTAGCGGTCATTCAGTGATGGTGCCTTCAAGAATTGTAGAGAGAGAGAGAGAGAGAGAGAGAGAGAGGGAGAGAGAGAAACGAAGAGGAAAAGCAGGGAGGTTAAGCAAGCTTGGCTCGGTTAGCTACCCTACATTTTCAGTGCGAGATTGGATGAATGATAGAAATTGAAGAGATAGAGAAAAAAAGAAGTAGAATATGAGAGTGATAGATAAAAAAAATTCTGCAGATCCCACGTACCTGGGGATCAACGCTATGCGAAGCATGCGGAGGAATGGTGACCGTGTTGCAATTTTTTTTATTGAGCGTCAAGTCATGAAATCACGCTAAATGTATGTACAAATCAAATTAAACTGTATAAGAGATACAAGATGAAGATGGTACAGGCTTACGCGCCTACATCCAGCTATGATGATGCTTCAGTTGAAAGCTTCTATGATGACGTGGAATCGGCAACGAGGTAGGGAAGAAGAAGGCTGGAGACCAGGCAGTAGGAGATTATGGCATCGGTGTCTAGAAACGCCAGAGGAGAGCTACTAGTAGAATTCGCAGAACGCAATAATTTACGGATTTTGAATACCTTCTACTGAAAACGAGGAAAGCGCAACTGGACATGAAGGAGCCCTAATGGCGAAAATAAGAACGAAATAGACTTTATAATGAGTGCACACCCAGGCATCGTGCAGGATGTGGAAGTGGTGGGCAAGGTACGATGCAGTGACCATAGAAAGGTACTGTCTCGAATTCGCCTAGACTTGAGAAAGGGACGACAGAAACTGATACGCAAGAAGCCAATCAATGAGCTAGCACTGAGAGAGAAAGTACAGGAATTCAGAGTCTCGCTTCAGAACAGGTACTCGACTCTTAGTGAGGAAACCAACCTTAGCATAGATAAAATGAATGATAATCTAACGAGTATCATTACGGAGTGTGCAGTGGAAGTTGGAGGCAGGATAGTTAGACAGGACACTTGCAAGCTTACCCAGGAAACGAAAGATCTCATTAAAAAGTGTCAAATCATGAAAGTCTCAATTCCAACAGATAAAATAGAACTGGCAGAGCTTTCGAAGTTGATTATTACGCGTAAGGTATCCGATGTAAGAAAGTATAACCTTGGGAGAATTGAACACGCTCTGAAAAACGGAGGAAGCGTCAAAGCAGTGAAGAGAAAACTTGGGATAGGCAAAATCGGATGTATCCACTAAGGGACAAAGAAGGCAAAATAACTACCAATATGGATAGGATAGTTAAAATAACGGAGGAGTTTTACAGAGATCTGTACAGTACGCCGGGACAGCCACGACTTTAATACTATAATAACTAGCAGTAACCCAGATAACACCCCACCAGTAATGATAGAAGAAGTCAGAAAAGGATCAGGTAACATAGATGTGCTGAAAGATGGAGGACAGATTGTGTTAGAAAAACTAGCCAACCTGTTTACGAGGTGTCTCCTGACGGGAAGAGTACCAGAGTCTTGGAAGAACGCTAACATCATCCTAATGCATAAAAAGAAGATGACAAGGACTTGAAGAATTACAGGCCGATTAGCTTGCTTTCTGTAGTATACAAGCTATTTACAAAGGTAATCGCTAACAAAATAAAGAAAACATCAAAATTCAATCAACCAAAGGAACAAGCAGGATTTCGAACAGGCTACTCAACAATCGACCACAATCACACTATCAATCAGGTAATAGAGAAATGCTCAGAATATAACCAACAACTATGCATAGCCTTCATATATTAGGAGAAGGCGTTTTATTCAGTAGAAATATCAGCCGTCATGCAGGTGCACAGCGGAATCAGGGCGTCGATGAAGTATATATAAACATCCTGGAAGAAATCTACGGGGGATCAACTGCTACCATAGTTCTTCATAAAGAAAGCAACAGAATACCAATCAAGAATGGTGTAAGGCAGGGGGACACAATCTCCTCAATGCTATTTACCGCGTGCTTACAGGAGGTTTTCAGATGCCTAGAATTGGAAGAGTTAGGGATAAGAGTTAATGGAGAGTACCTTAGTAACCTGCATTTCGCCGATGACATTGCATTGCTGAATAACTCAGGGCACGAATTGCAACTCATGATTACGGAGTTAGACAAGGAGAGCAGAAAGGTGGGTCTTAAAATGAATCTGCAGAAAACGAAAGTAATGTACAACAACCTCGGAAAAGAGCAGCGCTTCGAGATAGGCAATAGTGCACTTCGAGTTGTAAAAGACTATGTCGACTTAGGGCAGGTAATAACCGCGGAGCCGAACCACGACATTGAATTAACTCGAAGAATAAGAATGGGGTGGAGCATATTTGGCTAGCGCTCTCAAATTATGACAGGTAGATTGCCACTATCCCTCAAGATGAAGGTATATAACAGCTGTATCTTGCCGGTAATTAGCTACGGAGCAGAAACCTGGAGACTTACCAAGAGGGTTCAGCTTAAATTGAGGACGATGCAGAGAGCAATGGAAACAATAATGGTAGTTGTAACCTTAGGAGACAAGAAGAGAGCAGAGTGGATTAGGGAACAAACGTGGGTTAAGGATATCATAGCTGAAATCAAGAATAAGAAATGGACGTGGGCCGGGCATGTAGCGCGTAGATAGGATAACCCATGGTCGTTAAAGGTAACTAACTGGATTCCCAGAGAAGGCAAGCGGGTTTGGGGGACACAGAAGGTTAGGTGGACAGATGAGATTAAGACGTTTGCGGGTATAAATTGGCAGCAGCAAGCAGAGGACCGGGTTAACTGGCGGAACATGGGAAAGGCCTTGTCGTGCAGTGGACGTAGTCAGGCTGGTAAGATGATGATGATGATGATGGTATGTACAAATGTGGCACGCACAGACATATATAACCAGTCGTGTATATATATATATATATATATATATATATATATATATATATATATATATATATATATATATATATATATATATATATATATATATATATATAACCAGTTTATAAGTTTGTGCCCCGCCGTGGGTACTCGGCTGCTGACCCGCAGGTCGCGGGTTCAAATCCCGGCTGCGGCGGCTGCATTTCCGATGGAGGCGGAAATGTCGTAGGCCCGTGTGCTCAGATTCGGGCGCACGTTAAAGAACCCCAGCTGGTCAAAATTTCCGGAGTCCTCCACTACGGCGTCTCTCATAATCATATGGTGGTTTTGGGACGTTAAACCCCACAAATCAATCAATCAATCAATCAATCAGTTTATAAGTTTGTAAGTTTGTAACCAGTTCGTAAGTTTATATAACCACTCCTTCGCATTCGCCCAACGTTGCGTACTGGAACATCCGCATTAGGAACACCAGAAGCTCATATGAAGCGCTGATGCTCACGAAGAGGTTTCTCTGGACAATGATACATAAATACAACTTGAGCGCATGGCACCTAACCACAATTGACGTAAACCTAACGTGATGGATGTGTCAAACGAGTATATATGTAAAGTTTATCAAATTGGGTAGGCAGTACTGCAACCACCGTTGACGTTTCACGAAGATTAGCGTCTATTTTAAACGTAGTTCCGAGACCTGGCGTATAGCTCTGTGGTAAAATGCTTAGGTTTGATTCCGCCGGGACACTGAAATTTATTATTTGCATTCGTAGGGGTGTCAAGGCTACCTATGTCAGGTTTTTCCTAACACTGACATTTACTCTATATGCCTTCGTTGCGTCGACGGTACCGATGTCAGGTATTGCTTAACGACCACGCATTAAAATTGGTAATGCTTTTTCTCGTCGCTCTTGGGTAGATACTAGGTTTCAATCACGTGTGGCGCATACCCGCATACAAGCGGCACATACCCACCCGCGGTATGAATGTTCCACTGCTGGGCTGGAATTGCATGACGACGTACGGTGACGAGGTTGTGACATTATTCATGTGTTGACCAGCGCGCCATATCTTACCATCTTACCCTCCCATGCTAATTTTGGTTCACGCAAAGTTAAGGGGCTGATCACGAGGAGTACCTAAACGTAAGCGGATAGATAGATAGATAGATAGATAGATAGATAGATAGATAGATAGATAGATAGATAGATAGATAGATACTAAACGAAAATCACCTGAAGTAACCTCAGAAACTGGGTAAACCAATTGTCCTCTAGAGCACTACCTTTCCTGTTTTTTACCACCTACTATCGAAGTAAAAATTTCCTCTCGTGTTAACTGAATTTTCGAACGTAGGAAGGGTAGTCATTATTTACCACAATGAGGTTTTGTGCGAGTATAGAGAGAGTAAATTTTTACTACCTTCACAAGTTTTGGAGGTTATTTCTGGGAGTTATTTTCGGTGGTAAAAAATAAAATAAAAGTTGATGAATGCATTCGCCAAAAGTCGACACATGTATAAATATCAAATGATGGCAGAATTGATGACACATAGATTCTCGTACAGACAAACACTCACACCCCAGAAATGCAGAATACAACATCACTCGAACAGTCTGCACGCGTTACTCGACTGCACTTTGACATAAAAGTTTGGCAGCTTGGGCTAGTTGGTATGGCATGACGATAGTTATAGCGTGAGAACAATACGACGACACAGAGACAAGAAGGACAGGAAAGACATGAGCGCATAACTATCGTGATGCCATAGCAACTAGCCGAAGCTGCCACACTTCGAAGTTGCACTTCGACAATCCGGTATATATAGGCACGACTTCTTGACCGGCCGTGTAGTACTGGTAGGAGAGCTCTTTTTTGCATCGATTTACAACAACGGTTGAAGGTACAAGCGTAAACATGAGATGGTCTGCAGGCCGCTGTATGTCCCACCAACCTTTTTATTATAAATCTACCCGATCCCACTTTTTTGATTATCCAATAATTAATT
>NW_023609940.1:0-16333 GCF_013339725.1 Rhipicephalus microplus
CATCTAATCGTAACAGTTTATAATGCAGGGGCGTGCTGGGGTTAGCTTAACCAAGCAACACGGGTTCTGCAACAACCTGAGCGAACGCCAAAGCCCGGCCGCAATGCTGGGCTACCCCCGTTACGCTGGTGGTCGAGATGCTTCACGGTGAAGGACGCAACCTGAACCCCGCAGCTGACGGCACTGCACCACCAGTTCCAGCGGCACCTTTACTACTGACATCAGCGCGGCGGGTCTTTGGCACGGTCAGCATCTGATAGATCCCCGTCCGTTCGGGGCAAATCTGGCGCGGACGTGGACGAGTGGATCAAAGATTACAAGTGGGTGAGCAACTACTACTCTTGGGACGCGGCAACTCAGTAGACTAACGTGGTGTTCTTGAGGGAGACGGCGCTCACTTGGTATGAGAACCATGAGGACGCCATCACAACGTGGGAACGCTTCGTGTCCGAAATCAAGGAATGTTTCGGGGACACCGTAGCAAAGAGGAAGCAAGCCGAACAAACGCTGCTGCAAAGAGCCCAGGTCCCAGGCGAAACGTGCACGATGTACATCGAGGCGATCCTGAAACTATGCAAGACCACTAACTCTTGCATGTCCAAAGAGGACAAAGTCGGCCACCTGTTGAAGGGCATCGCAGAGGATGTTTATAACTTTCTTATCGGGAAAGACAGCATTGGTATAGTAGCCGATGTCATACGGCACTGTCGCACGTTTGAGACGCCGAAGATGAGGCGCATTGCTCCTAAATTTGGTCGATTACCTAATATGACCACGGTAGCGAGTGTTGATAACTACGCGCCTTCTGATCTTGCGTCTACAATACGCGAGATCATGCGTGAAGAACTCAGTCTACACACTACAGCGACGCCTTGCGAAGCTACACTCTTGCTGGTTCAAGACCAGCATCAGCACCCTGTTTACATTGCTGCAGCAGGCATCGAGGAGTATGACTACGTTTCTGGCACACCACCGAGGCTGCAGCGCAGTCACTACCCAGACACCAGGCACCAGCGCCGCTTCAGTTACCCTCGATAGCTGGCCGCCGACTATCAGAACCTGAACGATTACGCACCTGTGTCACCATGCTCTCGTGATGCTTTCCAAAGTGCATATCATCAACCTCCTGTGTGCTACAGCTGTGGTGCTCCAGGACACATTGCTAGGTTCTGCCGTCGGCAGAGAGACATGACATCAAAATATGAGCCATTGTCAAGACCTCCTCACGGTGGCCACAATTATTGTGACGATCCTCGGTGGTCCACGTATCCCAATAGCACGACAAGGGAGCCAGCGTGAAACTTCCCCCGCTTCTGACCGTAGCTTAACACCTCCGCCTGGCCAAACGCATTGCTCTCCTTCACCTCTACGGTGGCGGTCGCCACCACCACCGCCGGGAAACTAGCCGGCGCGGCCAATGGAGGTGAGGTCGCACAACAGGATTAACCTCATATACTTCCGCCAGTTACGATGGACGAAAACCGGATATGTGTGTCAATAGACGGATTGTGTGCAACGGCTTTAGTGGATACTGCTGCCACAGTCACTGTTATGAGCAGTTCGTTTAAAGATAGCTTAGGCCGCAAAGTTATGTTTTCCTATCAGGATTCTGGTAGATTTCGTGGCGTGGGCGGGGACATACTTCAACCCGTAGGAGTATGTGCCGTCAACGTGTTGTTGGCGGAAAAACGTCCCAGACTGAGTTCCTGATTTTGAAACAGTGCACACATGATGTTATTCTCGGCATTGACTTCCTCCAAGAGTGTGGCGCTTTCGTCGACTGCGGTACAGGTGAACTTTTTGTTAGCGGTGGTGATGCCCTTCCCGCCTTAGTTGAGCAGCAGCTGCCTGCGGAAGACTTACTGTTTCCTAAGAGCTGACATTACCGCCATGGTCTATGAGTTCAGTAGCCGTATCTACTCCAATAACTGCAGTATCAGTGTTTGATGCCGTCGTTCAACCTCTCATGGTTCAGTGTGCAAAGAAAGATGTGATAGTGCCTCATTCGATTATTTCAATTACTAATGGCTGCGCGTTTTTGTGGGCACTTATTTCTTCGTCTGCACCGATTATCGATTATCCTTCTTCGAGGAAAGAAGCTCGCACTGTTCCATGGTGTCACGGAAAATTCTATTGTCGCCTTCAACGACGATGGAAGTGAGAAACGCGTGGGCACCTCTAAACGAAGTACCTTTTCTTAGTCTCCCAGTTTGTGCATGGTTAGCAAGACGCTACAATCACATGAACAACAGCAATTGGTCCATTACAACGACATGGGTCAGTGTTTGACTTCGGCGAAAAAGGTAAGCGACTGTCTTTACCATGCTCTCGATCACAGCATGCCATCGACACAGGCTTTGCTCATCCGGTTCGGCAAGAGTACAAAAAGGTGTCGTAATCCGAGCGAAAAGTTACAGCTGAAAAAGTTCAGGACATGTTGCAGAAGGGCATTATTGAAGCGTCAAGCAGCCCGTGGGCAGCACCTGTGATTTTGGTTCGCAAAAAAGACGGTTCCTGGAGGTTTTGCGCTGAATATAGACGATTGTATGCCTTGACTAAAAAGGATGTATATCCGCTGCCTCGGATCGACGACGTAATTGACTGTTTAAATTCTGCTTCATACTTTTCTTCACTCGATCTACGATCAGGATATTGGCTGATCCCCATACACCCTGCTGACAAAGAGAAAACGGCATTTGTAACACCGATGAACTATATCAGTTCAAAGTGATTCCATTCGGGTTATGCAATGCCCCCGCAACTTTTGAAAGTTTTATGGACTCGATTCTTCGCGGACTAAATAGAAAGATCTGTTTGTCCTATCTGGACGACGTTGTCATTCTTGGCCGTAAATTCGAAGAACATAACGTTCGTTTGAGCCTCGTTCTGGACTGTGTGGGAAAGACTGGCTTGATCTTGAACTCCAAGAAGTGTCGGTTTGGTGAACGGCAGGACTTGATCCTTGGCCATTTGGTAGACAAAGATGGAGTCAGGCCTGACCCCCGAAAAATTCACGTGGTCAGTGCCTTCAAGCCACCTACGTCTGTAAAAGAACTTCGCAGCTTTCTCTGGTTATGTTCTTATTTTCGACGTTTTGTACCTAAATTTGCAGACATCGTGTACCCATTGACCAGCCTCTTGCGAAAAGACAATGCATTCGAGTGGACATCTGAATGTGACGCTGCGTTTCGTCAACTCAAATTTATACTTACATCAGAGCCAATTCTCTGTCATTTTCACCCATCTGCTCCTACGGAAGTACATAGCGACGCAAGTGGTATTGGCATCGGAGGCGTTCTTGTTCAGCGTCATAATGACCGAGAACATGTAGTTGCCTATAGAAGTCGTTCCCTCAGCAAGGCTGAAAATAATTACACTGTGACCAAACAAGAATGCTTGGCAGCTGTATTTGCTATTCAGAAGTTTTGTTGTTGCCTCTATTGGCGTCCTTTCACGATTGTAACAGGCCATCATTTTCTATGCTGGCTCGTTACACTCCGAGATCCATCTGGACGCCTTGCATGCTGGGCTCTACGCCTCCAGGAATTTGACTTTAATGTTGCATACAAAAGTGGACGGCGTCATACCGACGCCGTTTGTCTTTCTCGCCTTCCATTGTCTACGACTGACGACAATACAGACACGTTTGACATCTGCTTTGCAACTCTTTCACGCGCATTTCCTGATGTTACCACGTTCCAGCGGGAACAGCCCAATGACTTGACTTTAGACTCTTCATTAGCCACTGTCAAAAGCCCTAGGGTAGTGGTCGCTTTTGTCTTCGTGATGGACTGTTGTACAAGGTGAATTTCTCGGCAAATGATGCGTGGTATTCGCTAGTGGTTCCCCAAAGCCTGCAGTACGACGTCCTCCATTTCATGCATAATGACCCGACGTCTGGCCATCTTGGATTGATTCGCACTTTGCATCGAACTCAAGAGTGCCTCTACTGGCCTAAAATAGGACAATGTACGAAGCAATACGTCTCCAGTTGCGACAAATGCCAGCGCCACAAACGTCCTACAAGCAGTCTGCATGGCCTCCTTCACCCTATAATGCCAGCCACAACACCTTTCGAACAAGTTGGTATTGACCTGCTAGGACCATTTTCGCGGTCTGGCAACAACAACCACTTTATCCTAGTCTGCGTCGATCACCTTACCAGATATGCGGAAACTGCTGCGATAACTTCTTCTACAGCGGATTTCGTCGCCTCTTTCCTATTACGATCCATCGTTCTTCACCATGGTCCACCTCGTGTCATCATCAGTGATCGCGGTTGCCAGTTCACCACCGACACTGTAGAGGAATCGCTTCGTCTCTGCACTTCGCAGTTTCCCCTTTCAACGCCGTATCATCCCTAGAATGGCCTTGTGGAACGCACAAACCGCACGCTTACTAATCGCTGGCTGTGTATGTATCCTCAATTTACAGGAACTGAGATGACATTTTGCCATTTATTACCTATGCTTATATTACAGCGAAGCAGACTTCACTCCGTTCTACCTACTCTACGCTCGACCATCGTGCAACTGCCTCGATACAATACTTCCATTCGAGCTCCATACGGACGATTCAGTTGCTCAAACACTGTGCCGAGCTGAAGAAGCCCGCCAAATTGCCCATATTCGCACACTGGCATCGCAAGATCGCTTTAAAAAGAGGTATGATCAATGCCACGACACCGTTTCATTTGAAAAAGGGGACCTCGTGTGGTTGTGGACCCCTCAGTGGAAATGTGACTTATGCCAGAACGTTTTAGGGCACTATGTCGGTCCATTCGTTATCGTTAATTGCCTGAGTGACTTGACCTACGTGGTGGCACGCTTGACGTCAGCTGGTCGCCGGTCAAGCCAAACAAAGTTGGCACATGTAGCTCGTCTCAAGCAGTTCCATCCCACACTACGCATATGATTCAGCTCGCCCAGCGGGCTTCAACTGTGGGGAATGATACGGTATGAGCCGGGCCATGTTTTTGAAACAAAGCTAGATGAAGAGGAAATTGCTTGGTTCGGCCTATGTTCGCCATCATCGCCGATCGTCGCCTGATCTCTCCTGCAAATAAACATAGTTAAACTCCATCTAACCGTAACAATATTATTGAGCTATCAAGCGTTGCTCGTGCTATAGAAAATGTGAGATCATTCAATCGTAATCCGCAGTGGCCTGGGACTCACAGTAACTTTATGCGTTTCAACTGCGGTGGTACTAATGCTCGGAATGTCCCTAGAGTGCGAGAGTTGTCAGAAGCTGTAAGAGCTGCGCACACTAAAGGAATCTGTCATTTTAATTCAATGTTTTAACTTGACGAAACTTTTCGAAGTGTCAATATCACCGCCACGAGCTCAGTTTCAAAAACTGAAGGAAAAATTGGAGGAACCTTAGGCTTCGCCTTTAAGAGTTGAACGCGATAGTGAAATCCGGCCCCTAGTTTGCCCTTCAACCGCTTAAGCATACTTATTAATATGTTTTGTTAAACACACACACCCACCCACACACACACACACACACACACACACACACACACACACACACACACACACACACACACACATACACGCACGCACGCACGCACAGAGTACATTGTACTAGCGCGCTTTCGCGATGGCACATACAGGTTTTTATACTAAAGCAAGAGTCGCATGGCCTCCAAGATACACACCACGCACATGCCATCTCGGAGGCCATAGTCTTACAATGCCTCACACATGACAGCACATTATCTAGCGTTTGCTGTTTGCTTGATCAATGCCTCTGCATAGGCATGATACGTTTCCCGCTAGATGAACATAGTTGTCCATTTCTAGAGCTGTTTGAAAGTTCCTGTGTCTTTCTAGCGGCGATGGCTGTACTATCCCGGCCCTTTTCGACGTAGCTTGAGGACTCCAAAATGCGCCAACAAATCGCCGAATGGCCTCGTTTTCGTCGTGACATCTGTCCAACCAAATGCGTTAAAGGAACCCTGAAACACTCTTTCAACTAACCATGGAATGAATTCACCAAAGAGCTTATTCGCTGACGAATTCAACGCCGCCAAATTTTTAGGAACCTGTCCAGTGCGAGTGAAGTTACAGAGGTGTGTCACATGCTGCATTTGCATTCTCTCTACTCTTTTCTGATGAAAACGCTGGAAGCTAAGTAGGGAGGGGTGGCAGGGGCAAGGGTCTCTTGCACCTCGTGACCTTGAGCACTTTCGCTCTTTTTTTTTTCGAATGAGCGACTTTCTTCGAATCGCGCGCGCACGCGTGGACAAGTAGCGGCCTCCCGCGGCGATCTCTGTCACAAGCTTTTTTGCTCACAGACGATTTTTTGTTTACAATCAACGGGACTGACGGCAACGGTAGAATTTTCACTACACGAGCTCTTAAACGCTATCGCGTTACAATCAGGCAGCCTCTTTGAGAAGGACCAGTCAAGTAAATCAGATACACTTCCCATGCCTACTTTTTTATTGTTCAGAGAAGCATCTGTGGCTATATAATATTTGTTTCTGCATGTACCAAATAACCAAATAGCCTGTTTTTTAAACATCTGATAAACTAGAACTGAGCTTTCGGGAAATAAATTTGATCGTATTTATATTTAATTACTACAATTCAGGCCATTTCCTTCAATTCATTTCTGATGTCCACATATATGCTTTCTAGTTACATTAAAAAATCATTATCTGGAGTGTATGAAACCGTGGCCAATTGACAAGAAAGAAAGCGTCTGGGTCAGAGATAAAGGCATATTGAGACCTTCTTGGCCGTAAGCCATAAAATTTCAAGAATGCTTTCACTGTTAATATGCGGAATCGACAAAGTAGTGTAGGAAGGCGCGCTTCATGATACAGTACCATCAACAGCAAATATTTGTGGGTTGTGAAATATTCTGAATATTTATGGCGACCTTTGGCGACTTTTCGCTCGCCGTTCGGTGAATTTCACTCGAAAGTCAGGGTCGATCTTGGATGATTCACGCTTTATGGTAATACCCTCCGAAGATTTCCCCCTTCATCATTCACTCCGCGGATATGCTGTGATGTTTTAATTATCATTTCACGACATGCTCACCGTCGGTTAGCTCCCGTTCTTCTGCAAACAACAATTGCTACGAAGGCGCGATCAACACTACCGTATACAGGCAAAGCGTACAGAAGAAAACGAGCTCGAGTAGAGCGACTGGACGTGGATCTGAACGTCAATCGCAGTAACGATGGGCCTTCACTGGCGTAAACGCTTACCATTGGCCCAATACGAAGACTGGGCGGCGGTGTGCCGCAGCCGAACTAATGAGTATTAGCCGGCTCTTTTTGCCTCTAGCAGAACGAAGGATGTGAGGAGAGCTCTGCATCGTTATTGATCATAACGAAGCCGCATCGCCATTGGCCCAGTGGCATTAACTTCCGGTTTATATGGGAACTCCGAACTGTGCCATGACCTACACATATCTATTTCGTTTCACATAAGCTCACTAAACACTGGGCTTTTTTGATATTACAAAGCATGTTTTTAACGTGTACTTACCATACAGCAAGTTGTTGACGTGTCTTCTCTATTAACGCCAAAAAAATGTTAGCTTTAAATTCTGTAGTGTAGACGAACATCATTTGACAAAGGAATATCGTATTGTTATATATCCATCACTATGTGCGGAGAGCAAAAATGAAGCAAGTTGGAGGAGCATGGATACTCTTCTATGTTAGGTCAGAGTGCAGCTGCCTCCAGTGGTAACGCTAAAAAGTTAGGCAAGCTGGTGTTTTTTAGCATGCAGTGGTGACTCCTAACAAAAAATCAGAACGAACACGATGCAGATATTCCTCGTAATTACCGATTTTCACTTTGCGTGCTTTTGTTTTTACCTTGCGTTTACAGACGAAATATAACTGGTTTGAGACGGGTAAAGTTGGTTCTGCTCCCACGTTCAGTAACCGCACGTACTTGAGCGTATGCCTAGTGTCGAACATCAGTGAAGCTTGTACATAAAAACCAATAAGGACAATTTTCGCGGCTTAGAATTTTGTTTTAATTTTTCTTTAAATTCATCATAGGCTCAATGCTTCGATAGTATTGTTCTCGTTCACATATTTTGCTGCCATTTTCACTCAACGGCGTACAACGTTTGCTGTATGAACTTAGAAATTGCCGATTTTGGTTTTCACTAAAAACACGCCCAGCTTCATTGGAAAAGAATAGGCCAAGCTAGTAATTACGCAGCGTGCAAAATCTAGCATAAGAAGTCATACATCAAGTGGGCGTACTTGAGTAGCTGCAAAGAGAACGCGAAACGAAATGTTAACAGTCAATATTCTCCAGAGAGGCCTGCGAGAGGAATCATTCTTAAATATTCGAAAAAATATGGCTTCAAACAACTTTTTATTGCAACTGCGATCTGCGGTTTTCTTTAGCACTATATGGGCAAACAATCTTGGCGACTCGTTTCCCCGAATCCGAGACCCCTTCTCTCAAACTCCAGAAAGTTTACAGTAATCAGTTTTGAAGGAATTTCTTCAAGTTTTTGAACACCGTGAAAATGAATACATATCCGCTTATTGCACAAACTGCACAATACACCGTAGAAGAGCGTTTTCGTAAACGCGTAAAAGCAAACGCAGGTAAGTTTATAAAATATAGATTCAAACACTCCCATCACGGAAAAGCCTAATAAGTAAGCACAATAAGTACCAGCCAATGGCTTTCCCTGCCGGCTAAACAGGCCCGTCTGGCTTGGCTCCGAATCAATTGCCATTTAACTTCTTATTCGTTGGAAATCTGCTATGGCTGTTAAAAAGAAAACACCATTGTACCAACGCAGTTCCTCTCGCAGCTCTGTTCAAGGAGCTTTTCGCAAGACACGCACTAAGACACTAAGACGAATGAGAGGGTGACGAAGTCCTACAACAGGGAAGATTAAAATTGCGCGAAGAGCTACAAGCGAAACAACGCGCCCCGTATTCTTTTTTTTTACATCGCAGGCAGGATCATTTGGAAGGTTTTCTTAACTTTTCCATTAGGGAGCTGAGAATAACCGAGCGTTCGGCGAGTTGTTATTGCATTGTAGATGGGAATTTGCGTAAAAATACACGAACAAAAAGAAGGGGCTGAGGCGTTTGTGTCATTTTTTTCTCATTAAGGAGGAATTTACGGTTCCAACGGCCACTGAAGCAAAAAAAAAATTCGCACTGCCGTCTGTCACTGTTGCTTTGTTTTCAACAGGGTCGACTTTTGCCTGAAGAAATATCGAAATGAAGCTCAGGCGGCGGAAAAATAGAGAACTGCTATTGTTAGAAAGCCACCGCCTGTAAGAATACACGTTGTGGCAGCCTAGCATTGTTAATGGTTTAAGCAAGGATGAGCCAGTGGTGGAGTGCGGCCCAAGAAATATGGACGTTCATGTCTCATTAAAAAAGGAAAGCACGCCGAAGTGTTCTTCGTAAGTACTGGGGACTTGCGATGAATGAGGGTGGGGCGTTGGCGGCGTATAACGCGTACCCGCATGTTTTAGGCATATGGAAAATTATCAAATCTTGAAATAGTGCATGTAGATAGAAACAAAAAGCGCGTTATTTTGTTCTACCACGTCCCGTCATACATTGCACTATTAGTGATACCAGTAGTCTATTAACCTGGCCTCATGAGGAAATTAGCTTTCGAGTGATTCACACAGGAAAGAAATATCGGTTGCAAATTTTCTTCTAACTTGTTACGCCATGTAGCCACACGCCCGTTTTGCCTAGTCTCGCATGGCTATTGAGCACGATCAACAAATTTAACTTTACTTTGTGTCGTCTCGGCTGCACGAATGGGAAAAATGTCCAGGGCTGCCATCCTCGCGGCCACAAGCATAACGTATCAGCTTAGCGCTTCTCGCGTTGCTAATAGGCACCCGACAGTGGACCAGCGGGCACGACAAATCTCTTTGGTCCGCCTCAGCATTGTTGGTACCGACCGCCAGGAATAATGATACTCTCGCTGAACACATTGAGACACTGAAGTGTCAATGCCTTTTTTAACGCGTTTTCAAAGAACGCTTCCTGGGTGCTTCCATAATCAGCCGTGAACCCCTGCTCACAACTAAAAAAGAAAATAATATGCACGTGCAACTTGCAAGTTCGGTGTTGCTGCGTCTACTCGCTAGGTTACGCAATGGTAGACCCGTTTTTCCTGCACCTACTCGCTAGACTGTGTGTTCTGGTGCTACCATCACATCTCGTAAACTGCATTGCCGGGCGCATATGCTCATGTTTCTGTTGTCCTCGTTTCGGAAGAGTAAAACTGTTACTGCCTAACATGTGTCTTTGCGTATCAAATTCATACATATCTTTAACGTGATCCGGTAACGCTTCGCTCATTAAAGAAATTATGCAATAGCAAAAATGTGGAATATCGCACACACAAAGGCATGCCGCTAGAAATGTGCTGCCGAAAACTCAACGAGAAAAGCTGGAGGCATAAATACTATGCACCGGTATACAGAGGACAAAACTTTCTATTGCGATTCTTCAACTGCCACAGCATTCACGCCACAATTCTTTAGGTGTGAACCTCGTAGAACCAGAGCGTAGAAAAACACTCGTAAAGTGTCTAGAAACAGAGTAAAGCGAATGGGCTGGTATAAATTTATGTAAGCCTCGAAAACATTCGAGCATCGGAACTCACACAGCGTCGAGAGCAGGCGAATATTTTTTTATATTGACCATTGTAGCCTTGCATACGTGTGAGGTAACGACCCTTCTGTAGAAGGGCTTGCTGCTCCAGAAATGGGAGCATAGGGTCAACGTCAGGAACACCGGATTGCAACGTGTGCACCCCGTCCATCATCTATCTTAGGAGTCACCCTAGGAGTGCACCATGACAACAAGGGGTGCTCACATAATGTAGCGTTTTGCGAACGCCAAGATGGACCACACCCGTATCGGTAGCGAGAGTCGCGCTTAACACCTACCAGTCTTGAAATGAGAATCTTGAGACACTCGCCCACAAGACTGGGTGCTAGTGAATACCTTGCAGGAACATATAAGTGTTTCGAAGCTTCCACAGTGCGGCTTTGAAGAAAGCTTATCACGCGCTTCTGGGTCGCGTTTGTGTGCATCGGCACGAAAATGTCATTGTAGCAGAGAAGCAGAGTACGAATGATGCTGCTACATTGAGCTACAAAACAGGGTGTTTTAATCGATGGCTCACACGCTCCTCCTCCTCCCGCCTACGTCCGCGTCTTCATCATCGCTGCATAGGCACTGCACCAGGCGAAAAGGCCCTACACCGTCTAGATGGAGTCGGAGTGCAAAGATGTTCTTGTGACAGTTCTGTTAGAGAAAGCAGAGTGGCAAAAGCCTCCTCAATTTTTTCGGGAGGTCGGGAGTGAGAGTTGCTAAGAGTACGGGTTTAGATACTGATTGACGCGTGCAAGGAGGATGAGGAGGAAAGTTTAGGCGGAAGGACAGGGAGGTTAGCCAGTTCATAGTCCAGCTGGCTATCCTGTGCTGTAGAAAGGTGTGAGGGAAATAAAAGATAATAAAAAGAAATGTTGCGAAGAGAGAGAGAGAGAGAGAGAAAGAGAGAGAGAGAAATTACAAAAAATAGCGACAGAGGAAATGTAAAATCAAATAGTACAAGACACTAAAGTCTGTCTCTGAGGCCAGTTGTCCGCAAAAAGCGCAGCAAAGCTTTCAAAGCCTCCTGGACAGAGGATGAGCTTGGCCAATGACCCAGAATCCTTTGTTCCGACAAAGGCCGATCATCCAGTCTATCCAGATCTGCAGTCAGTTCTTATCTTGGTGCGTTGAAATGGGTGCACTCACTTAGAAGGTGCGCGATAGTTCCTTCACAGCTGCAGTAAGTACATGTAGAAGAGCTGGCCATCCTAATGAGATAGAAGTATGCGTTCGTGAAGGCTACTCCAAGCCACAGGCGGCATATAAGAGTCTCCTCAGCTCGAGATATCCCTGAGGGAAGACGAAGTTGCAGATCGGGATCCACGTTATGAAGGCGCGCGTTTGTGAAGTCTGTTGCCACTGTACCAGTGTGAGGTCACGTGCAAGCTGGTACCTTATAGACGGCGGGAGGCAGCTGTCACCTGTCCTTTCCCTGCGCTCTGCATTTGTAGACGTCCGCTATTAGATGGCTCATTTGTGCTCACAGGCAGGCAGCGCTCACGTTTGTCTTTTAGTGGCAAACCACCACCCATTCATGCACAAAGCGCGGTGCCAGAGATGCGGCAAAAGAATCCTCTCAGTAGACATTGTCCGAGCATGAGCGGTGATAGTCTGCAGCGTCGGCGTGGTGACGGAATGCAGAGTGTGTGCGCAGCCAACGCGCTGCAGGAGTCGTCACCCTTAGGCTGAAGAACGCCCGCAGTGAGCGTCGAAAATTCTCAAGTGGCATGGTGGCGTCTGAGAACAGGGTTGTCTGTTTACTGGACGAAGCGGGAGCACCTGTTTAGGCGAGTGTTTTATGGCTTCTGTCGTTCACACATCACATGACGATGTCGGTGCTGCTTGACATAGTTGCGGGGGTAGATGAACGATGGTACTGGCTACAGATAGTGTGGTACATAAAGCAGTTGGCGTTCATCGACACTTATTCGTCGAACAGAGGTGCACAGGGTCGTCTTGCGTGTGGCGTTTGAAACCATGTCTTGCAGGCTGCGTGGTTACCTGCGAAGTACCTGATGCTGCTGCGCGAAAACCTGGTGGAATATGACAGCGCTTGTTCGCTTGTTTCGGTGGCATGGTAGTGATGTCTCAAAATTTGAAGCTAAGGTTAAGCGGAACGGGGAGTAAGTGACATGGCACTGCCGGTAGCGGTAGGGCTAGCAAAAAACCTCGAAGTATGTCGTCTGTCTGTTGTCCAGGAGAACGCACAAAACATGACAGAGCAGAAGGAAGCGTGGCTACCGTGATTGGATGCCTTCCTGCTGCGAGACGATGTTGCGCAGGTAGAAACTCTCCTCTCTCTTCTGGAGCCACTTGGCTGAACTTCTTGGCCAAAATTCGGAAAAGTTCGGTGCTAACAGGACGCAGGGCACCGTAGTCGTATCTTGTCGTCGCTCCATGCTGATAAACGGGTCGGAGGTTAGTTGGTTGAGTGCGAGTGTCCGTAGAATCTTTTGGAATGCCATGCCATAACGCAGAGTCTTCACTGTAGCGGAGAGAGAGAACAAGAAAGATGCTGCCACATTGAGCTACGAAAACCAACAGTTTTATTCGATGACTCAGACACTCCTGTCACTCGCGCCTACGGCCACTTGTTCCTCATCGCTGCGTAGGCATGGCAGCACATGACACCATCACGCAAGAGCCATCCTTTTGGCGCAGTAATAAAAACGAACAAGTCACTTAGAGTGCACAGGCCTCACATGCTCCGCTGAGAAATTGGAGCTACGAGTTCACAAAGTTATGCGCAGAGGTCAAACACGCAAAGACAGTGAACAAAGCTGAAATGACGCAGATATTTGACTCACAACCTCGGAAAGACACATCATTTATAAAGTAGACATAATATGCTTGTTAAGGTTATACACTGCAGCCAATGGACACAACTGCGAAACTGTCCGCAAGTTTGAAAACGTGGTAGTCCGGACAGTCAGACCACTAAAAGAAAGTACACATATACATAAGGGTACGAAAGTCAGTTTTGCCGAAAGAACGAAGCAATGAATGCGTTAGCAACATATTCAATTCATTTACGAATCAAGGCGCGGATATTTAGGAGCAATAGTAATAGTAGTAAACATGCACTTGCTAAGTAACCAAGTTTCCTTCGGCGAGGCCACAGTATATTAGCACAAGGCTCGTGCGTAGCGACGGCGTTGATATAAGAAGAGAGGCTGGCAATCAACTCATGTAAATTCGATCTCACGTAATTCTACAAAACGGTAGTTTAAGAGAACATGGCCGCTCCAGGTTCACTTTTGGAACTTTTTTGACCGCCTGCAATTGTTTAACTAGCACCCAAATCTGAGCACACGGGCCTACAGCATTTCTGCCTCCACCAACAACGCAGCCGGCGCAGCCGGGATTAGATCCCGCGACCTGCGTGTCAGCAGCCGAGTACCTTAGCTACAAACCACCACGGTGAGCTTTTGTTATTTGACTAACGTTAAGCCTATAAGATCAACTTTACTCTCATAATTGACATGGAGTCGTGCCCGTTTAGTGTTGTACTCAGAAACTGAACTGGAACATACTAAGATCTTCACTTTTTTGTGTTATGTAGACGAGCTGCTCACTTTTGCGAGACAAAGCACCAAGCGCCTGTCCAAGTGTTTCTATCTTGAATTTAGTTTGATTGCCATCAGTTTGTTTCTCAATAGCAGATGACTATGTAGACTATAAAACGTGCTCGTACAATGTTTGCACGTCCATATTTGCCTGTGGGGCAAATTTTTCAAGAGGTGCGATATTGGGTTGGTTAACGGCCATGTGATCGCTTCCTCAGTCAGCCATGTGTTGCGTGAGCATTTATAGTGCCGTCATAATCCATTTGAAAGTGCAAGAGAATATCCGTGAATCTGGGAGTTATTCGCTCCGCCTCCTAATTTTCATGCTTTTGAAGGAAGATAGATATGTAGGTCGGATGTACTTTTGTAATACCGAACCAGGGGCAATGTTTCATAACAGGAGCTGGGTAGTACATCAAGTGTAGGTGTTTTAGTTCCAAATATGAGAAACGGGAAGTTTCTTAGCAATAGTAGCAAAATATTCATTACATTTATTATTAATTCACCATTTCTTACTATTCATTATGTTGCTTTAGTTTAGCTTCACAAATAGAATGCATAAAATTTACCTTCGATAGCTTGTAGCTGCCTCTACACAAAAGGAATATACAGAAGAATGAGCGCTGTTGGTCTTATTACAAAACGAAGTGGTTGAAAGAAACTCAACTAAAATTATAACTCTCCTAGACAGCTCTACATGTGAAGCTCTGCTGCGACGCAATGTTTTAGCACGTTACCAAGCCATGTTTGGTAAGACGGCCTCTATTTAGTAACCTTTACTTGACTTTGAAGTCTGTTGTTGACTTTCACACTAAACATGATGAGCATTTGAGGTTGCACTACGCGCTAATCGAAGCCATAAGCGGACATAAAACATGTTATTGTTGTCACAATTGCCTGGGCACTGCTTTTGTGATATTTTTCTGGTACTAAGTGATGTTTAAATGCATTACAGATAGTGCGTCCGAAGATGGGACACAGTGCGTTTGGTGCAATGTGATGTAGCAAAACCCGTGAAACATCTAATAAATGCACTGATGTAAGTTTACGGTCTATATCTGCCTCACGATTGCCATTTTCTCAATCGAATTCTCTCACCGCTGCCTTTAGGCTCTCCGCATTTGCTATTTCAATACATTCCCCCTCTCTGTAGGCTCGCTCAAAACGGATAGTCTATAGCTTCATTTTTTCTAATGTACGGCGAACTTCGTGCTTGAAGTGTCAGTAAAAATTAGGCGCCCATGTCACCTAACATGAGACGGGTGTGCGTGCCCGTCTCAGAGGTGATAAGGTGTAGAACGCAAGGTGACGGGTAGGTGCCACCAGCATATCGTCTAAGCGAAACGTTGAAAACACTCCCCGTTCCGTGCAAGCGTTGCATGCTCAGAGCAGCGGGATCAACGCTACGGTCCTTATAATTACTTATGAATGCTTTTAAAGGTGAAGCTTCTTATAGCGGCACCCGTTCGTGCCCCATATTATGGAACGAGTATAACATTCTGACCTCCAAGGTGGTGCCGGTGAGAGACTTCTTCTGTGCGTTGTTGAACAATAAAAAATAATGCTCAATGTACATGTCAATGGCTGCTAATGGGGAATGAGAGACAGGAGCATTCTGCTTTTAGTTAACGCGCAGGCTGCGATCACCATTAGCAGCCATTGGCATGTACATTGAGCACTATCTGACAAGAAAGGGTTGCTACGTTATACTCGCTGGGTGTAACCTCCTTAGCTTTAGAAAGGTTTAGCGAGCGTTGAGCCACAGTGCCATGAATACAATGAACTTGTATTTACCATACAATAAACTTGTATATAAGATGAATGAACTTGAGGTGGTTAAAAATGGGAAGAAGATACGAAGCGCGTGCCGTAAGAAAGTAAAAGCCGAATTCTCCGCCTCTCATTTCCCATTAGCAGTCATTGGCATGTACATTGAGCACTATCTGACTGAAAAAGTTTGCTACGTCATCCTCGCTGGGCGTAACCTCCTTGGGTTTCGAAAGGTTTAGCGAGCGTTCGACCGCAGTGCCATGAATACAGTGAACTAGTATATACCATGAACTCGAGGTGGTTAAAGGTGGGAAGGGGACCCGAAGCGCCAGCCGTAAGAAAGTGTGCGTTTGCCACCTCT
>NW_023609941.1:0-16330 GCF_013339725.1 Rhipicephalus microplus
TCAAAAATTATTGTACTCTTCGGCAACACAGTGAGCTACGTCAGCGTCATATTTTAAACAGTCGCTGGTGCTTGGTACAGAGTGGAATTCGTGAGCGAAGTCACCCCGTGTCTTTGCTAAAATACAATGCACCGGCAGAACTTCTGCCATCGACTCGGAGGGAGACATTTTGTCTGGTTAGAATACCAAACCAGCCGCTGAATAAAATCCACTTGCTTGTGCGTATCATTTCGGACGGCTCCATAAGCCTCGAACTGGGCTTCCGGTGTAGTAGTGACGAGCACCCGAAGAAGGACCTTGCCGATGACCTGGCCACCCAAAGCTGAAGCGTCTGACATCTTGTCTAGGTGCCACCTTGTAGACGCGGCAGAGGGCAAATTTGAAGTTGGTTAGCATCAATGCACCAATACTTACATCGTTGACATTATGTATGCCTACATAGTCTCTCGGAAAACAAAAGCATACAGAATTTCAAGGAGCACGGAACTGTGACATCAGCAAAAGCTGTAGTGAGCCGGCTAATGAATGCCGACAAATTAATCTACAATACTTATTTATGAAAACAAAATAACGCGTGTCTTGCTTTCATCTTCTGTGAGATACTTCCCGCTTTTCGTTGCACAGAAATATATTGATATTAGCAGGAATATTTGTAGCCCGACGCAATATTCGGAAGGAAGAAGTGATAGACTGAGAAGATAGAGCTCTCTGTCCTCTCAGTCTATCCCTTCCTGTTTCCGTATTTCACCTCGCACTACAATCTTCTTCCTAATTCATCACCAATGAGCCTACATTGAAACTCTGTTGTTAGCGTCTTCAGCGTGCTAAATATGCGTCTCACTAGCGTCGTATATTTCAATGCTCGAAAAACTAGAAGACTAAAGCGAGCAGATCATTTGTGCATAAAACATATAAGCTTCAGCTATTTTTTCTATAAATTTCATGGTAGGCATGTTAGTATATGTTAAAATAAATTTTGAAAGGTGATTACCACCAGGTTCAGCGTAGCATTTTTGCAATGCTATGTCAAAAAGAACCACATTACGCAACTCACTAACCTCATACAATGCACGGGCGAATTGAATATATTCATCTCGATAATCCCTGTTAATTTTCACACCCACTACAACCTAGGTCTCAACCTCTTTGTGTGTCGTGGTTCAGTACTGTTGCTGGATGAAAAAAAAACGAATAGTATTCGGGCAATTGATGCCATAAGCTAATGTTCCGGTAAAATTACACCTTCAAACTTGAATAGCGGTGAATAGTGCAGACTGGAGCATACCTTGGTACATTACTGTTTATAACGTGTCCCATTGTGCACGTGGTTCATTGCTATATGGTATGCGATCACGAAGCGGGCAAGAACAATTTGTGGACATTCCACCTTTACTTAAATCATGGCTCCACTCTTACTTCTGATAGAGGTGCAAGGTGGTGTGAGGCCATAGTGTTTCGTTGTGCCCAGCCTCTCCAATGATACCACGCCTGAGAAGGGCTCGTTGATGCCTCAGTGCACCAAGGTTAATAAGAACGGCCGTTTTCCTTTCTCGCGTCGTGATTTCGTGCTCACGTAACTTGAAATTCTGCGCGTCTTTTCCGGTAATTTTACCCCTATACAAAAGTGTTCGACCACCACGATGAATAGTTGAGTATTCACTGCAAGAAAATTACCAAATTTGTTTGTTTTTACGCACCCAGGTTGACTACGCAGATCGCAACCACTATTGAAAAAAAATTGTGACACAAGAATTGTTATCCTGGATTCCTACGGGATCGAATAGCGCCCAGAAGTAAACTCATTAGCTTACCCACCCTCTCCTTCGATTTCGAGTAAGTTTTCCAAGTCTATTATTCATTAGTAGCGAATAAATTTACCATTGTGACAGACTTCCGCTGTTTCTCAGCGAGGCTCAGTAACACACCTTCAATATCGTGGTTAAGCTAGCTTGTTGGTATAATAATAGTTATTCCAAATAGCGCCGACACGGGAAACAGAAGAAACCACAGCGTCTATGTTAGGTGGTCTTTTCTGTGTCCCGGTTCTGAGTTGTTTGGAATGATTGCGCTTACCCATGAATATTTGTCTTCTGTGCGCGTCCTTAAAAAGTGAATTTTACACCTTGCTAGCTTTATGATGATGATTGATATATGGGGTTCAACGTCCCAAAACCACTATATAATTATGAGAGACGCTGTAATGGAGGGCTCCGGAAATTTCGACCACCTGGAGTTTTTTAACGTGCACCCAAATCTGAGCACACGGGCTTACAACATTTCCGCCTCTATAAGAAATGCAGCCGCCGCAGCACCACGCTAGCATTCACTAGAAACACAAAAACACACAAACCTCCATCTCCAAAAACCATGTGCTCTTTCTGTACTCTGAATGCTAAGCAGCACGAAAAAAATGCTCAGGCTGCTCAATGTCTTCATCCAAGAACTACAGGTGCTCACCATGCGTTTAGAACCAACAATGACCTCATTGATCGTGCTAATAAAAGTCTCTAAGCTTAATCCTAAATACACTCGATATGTGTTTTGCCTTTTACTGATGACATCTTTCTAAAGGTTGTTCGGCCTTCAAAAGAAAATGACCTGACGAGAGAGCTCTGACGAGCACCCCAAAGGCAATCTATTTGAAATAAGTCGTCAGGCGGATAGCATTTCTATGTGCTAGAAAAGGGTACTCCACTAATGATAGCTTTGTATTAAGCAGAAATAGAACAGCTACTGTCTTCAAGGCATACGCAATAGGTTATTTTCACTACGCGGTCACACAAGTTAGTTGAGAAAACAATTTTTTATCCAAGTTTTTTTCGCTTAAAGTAATATGATAACAATGTTTAAAAGGAAACAAACATGCCTCTTTGAGCTATTTGCATTATTTACTTTTTCTACATGCCCCTGTGCGGTGGTCTTGTGGCTAAGATACTCGGGCTCCTGACCCGCACGTCACAAGATAAATTCCCGGCTGCGGCGGCTGCATTTCCGATGGAGGCGAAAATGTTGTAGGCCCGTGTGCTCACTTTTGGGTGCAAGTTAATGAACCCCAGGTGCTCGAAATTTTCGGAGCCTTCCATTACGACATTTCCACAACGGCGGCATTTAGCCATTCTACAACTTTCCGAGAATAACTATGATCCCCGTAAGCATAACCTCTGGTTAACACCACGACCACGCACAAAATATGGGGCCCAAATGATACGCAATGTTATTCCCAGAATGTTGAATTATTAAAGCAGCATTGATGCAAATATAGAAAATATGACCACAAAGTTATTGCATTGTTCTTATAATTATTCATGATGTTGTTTATCCTTTTGTACCAGTTTGACCTTTTATGCATTCTATAACACATGTATACATAGCCTTTTTATGGGAACTGCTGTGTCTGTTTTCGTATAGATTATGTTATTCTGTTGATTTACATTACCGTATTTCTTTATAATATGTTTTTTATTTGTGTGCCAATCCTTCTAACCCATTTATTTTAGGCAGTGGGAGCTAGTCAAGCTGCTTTACACAGTTTTACTTCCGCTATCCTTCACGTAGTCTCAAACATCAAAATAAAGATTCAATTCAATCAAATATGGCGTTTTGCGACGTTGAACCCCACATATCAATCAATCTACTTGATCTGCATACTCTAAAGAAATACGCTACTAGTCATTGTCTCTAAAACAATACCCGGGACACGAAGACCAGCAACCCTCGAGTTGCAAAAGTCTCACTTGATGCACTGTCCTGGAAAGTTGGCTTCGTTGCGTTCATTCAAATATTCGACGACGAAAAAGGCGAACGACTGCCCCAACGCCGAGTGCTCGTTGAGGTCAGCGTGTAATCCCTGGCACTCGCACCTGTGCGAGTTTCAGGGATCACACACTGTATCACGGGAAACTGTGCGCTCACAAAGGCGTCTCCGCAGCCTCTCTGTGCAGTCACGTGGCCGAGAAGGCTGACGCCCCTTTGTGTTGCGAGCGATTGATTGAAATGCATGCCGGGATACTGGGACAGCGCTAGGAGGGTGGCGTGGAGGTCGTAAGCTGTCACTAGACGGCGTTGATTGACCTGATGGCAGGGAAGAATAGAAGGTGAAAAGTGTCTGTAATGACGTTGCTCGACAGAAGATGGTAACATTTCACGATAGCTTTAGAGACAAGGCAATACAGTGTACCGCCACACAATGGTCACAGCGTCAACATTTGCTCGACTTCATCGCTTGCTTATGTTCCGACGTGAAACACGTTAAAATCTGAAATGTGACCAAAATAATACACAAGGAGGGAAGCCTCGCGTTTTACAAGTGTTTCTGCAAGCTATGAATACAATGTCGCACGCCTGAAATGGCTCGTAAAGTTCTGTATAACATGTAAACCACTGGCCATGTAGCAGGCAAAGAAAGCAGTTGTCCAAATATCTTAATCTTCCGAATTCAACTTTCTGCAACACTTCTTTTATTATTTGCGAGAAATTTGGTGATTTTTTTCTTGATACATCCTGTTTTTCTTTTGTTTGTTTTTCAGCCTTCCCTAAACGGGATCGGTCATAATTTTTCTTCCTTGTTTTTTTTTCATAAGCTGTTCTCAAAACTCGTGACAAGCAACAAAACTACAGTTCAATAAAATAACTAAGCTCAAAATTAATCGCCCTGTATTTTAGGATAATAAAGACGATTGTCTGTCTTGGGGACCGTCAACCCCAAAATTTTGGTCTGTTTGTCCATTTGTCTGTTTGTCTAACCTGAACAATACGGGTACATTAAACGGCACCAGCCGATACTCCAAACGGCCGACCCCATCCACAGCGCCCACCAATGTTGCTCAAGATTCAGTGCTCATACTAGTGCGATTGCCATTTAAAAAGCCATTATTGCGCATATCTGGTTGTCTAACGTTCATCGGTCAATTTTCACCTAGGCACATTAAATAGTATATTTGTTGTACCAGCCTACGCACGTACTTAGTTTTAGTGAGTGAGTTGAACGTGAGCGTCAGAAAACCACCTGAAATCACTTCTAAACACACTATAGTTTCTTTTATTCCGATTCCGGGACACTACACGTATTGGTCGAACAAAAGTTGGCTATAGAAGTACAAAACTGTTTCTTTTTTGCTGAAGGCTGCTTGTGTAAACAAAAGCCACCCACCTCAAGGTTCACCGCCACTGTGGGATATCTGCGCAGTAATCTCTGAGGCAACACTATGAATCCAAATGGGGTCTTGTCCTCGTGGCGTCCGATCTCGGAAGCGCGCGCCACGCCGAAGCGGGCACCATGGTCGCTGAGCAGAATGACTACGGTGTCGTCGAAGAGCCGGCGCTCTTGCATGTTTCTCAGCAGCTCGTATACAGCACCATCCAATACGAGCAACGCGTGGGGATTGCTGTGCGGCGCGTCCGAGAGCCACACGTACGAGAACAACGGATTGCCGTCCGCGGCATTCAGCTGAATGACATCACCCAGGTAGTCAAAGAAAACCTGCGAACAGTTATTTGGGTATGAAAGCCTTGTTTAGGCTTCATCACCTGGACCCTATGGCCATTTTACATTCGCTGAAAAACCACTTCGCACAGCGATCCGACCACACAATATCCATTGAGTGCCTGGTTTTCGAGTGAAGTGCGTAACCCCTAGTTTTTCACTTACCGGAATATTGTTCACTGAACAATTAAATCTCACTCTCGGTAACATGTTAACAATGTGCATACATCACCATTGACCACTCCATTTAGGACGTTATATCTTTTCATTTGTCCCGTAACGCGTACAGTACCACTACACACGTGACCACAGTTTTTTTCTTTGCTGTATAAATGTGAACAATCATGCACATCACTACATGCTCCTAACCGGTGCTTTTAAAGCATTTGTCCTCACACAGGTGGTGCATCATCGTCTGAAGATGAAGCACCACCTCTTGACTGCCCGTTTCTCAAGGAAGGACCCAATACCTCGCTGTAATCGATCGGTTGGCGTGCCTGTAACAGTTTGCGTTATGTCTGCATTCCCTACGTATCCCGTGCATACTACAATGCATGATAAATTTGGTAACATTCACGATTCTCGGTGCCTGAAGGTACATGGATTGCATTTATAGATCAGGTGACGAGTCTAGATCTCATGCAGACAGAGCCTTCAGCAAATTGCGCCTATTTTTTTTACTCGCTAATTTTGCTTATATGCTTTCGCAGGCATCACCAATCACGCTCACCAACGTGTTCAATGCAGATTATTCCTGAAAAATCATCACGACCACCGTGTTTTTGTCGCGAGTCTTTGCGCGATAGCATCAAATGCAAAAAAAAAAAAACCTTGGCCAGTGTTCTGTTTAACGCGACAGGCGGAGCAAGCTTTTCTATAGAGTATTCAGGATGTGATCACGGCACGAATAGCTTGGCACTGAGTTAAATTAATTGTGAAGCCTGCATTTTGTCGCACTAAGACTAAACTACTAAAGTATAGGGCCATGACTGGTTTGAAAATTTAAATTCAAAGAACGCACGTACAGACGATTCGCTCTTCTACTGCTTGTGCTTAAAGTCCTGATGACAACGCTTTTTCGCAAAGAAAATACACGTAGACATGAGGAGAGGCCTGAGCAATCGCAAAAAAAAAGCTCAAAAACTGGTATTCCCCTTAATGTTACGCAAAAATAAACAAATATTTTAGGAAATTATAATATTTCTCGCTTCTAAAAGAAGCTTTGATATCAGCGTTCAAGTACAGCAACCGCATACACACATCGGCCCAAAATGTTTATTGTGGAAAGCATACAAGCAAAAGAGAACTTCTATTCCGATGCTGTTCTGGTGTAGCAAACTAAAGCGTGCAGCTTGAAATCGTGGCAACTTAGCCGACGCCACGACGCCGAGCTAATGGGGGGCTTCGATTCCCTCCCACGCCTTGTCGTGCGTGGCTTTGCCGTGTCTGGAAAAAAGGGTCTCCTGGGGTTGAGCCGACGCTCGGTGATTGCTTTCCCAAGTACCTCTTTTCATTTCGGGTAACCACACCCTAATATTTTTGGTAATGAAAATGTGTATTTATATAGCAATGTCTGACTAACTAAAACAATGCCTCACTCACCATGGCAAGACAGTACTGGCAGTTCTCTTTGTGTGAGTAAATGCTTGTCTGACCTTTCGCTCTCTTATAGTGACTGTTGGGAACTCCCTGCCGCACAGAGTAGGCATACTCTCTAGACAAGAGTGCTGGTACTCTGACTGAACGAGAGCGAACAAGCTCCCTCACCAGAGTACAGTCACGCTTCTGAACTAGAGTGCATACATTCTATGTGGGACTTATACTATTTCTCACAGTTTAACAACCTGGTTGGGCTAGAGTGCTTTTAAGAGTAGAACTCCTTTAAAGAGTAGAATAAGTCTTGCTTCTAGGAGTAACGTATAAAAAAGAGATTTGGGAAGCATTTTCTACAATAAACTTGTGAACATGCCACATCACATTGCTTGTAGCTTACGACAAATATACGGGATGGACATTGACCCACACATGGTAATCGTACACTACACATCAGCACTGAACACATTACGCTCCCGCTACGGACAACAATACACACAGCAACCGGCATATTGCCACGTGCACTTAGAAAAAAAATTAACTGGGCTGTCTTATCGAGTTCTTTTACCAGCATCACGCATGTGACCAAGTTCCGCTATGAGCTATCCTGATGCTGATATGTGGGGTTTAACATCACAAAACCACCATATCATTATGAGAGACGCCGTAGTGGAGGGCTCCAGAAATTTCGACCACCTGGGGTTCTTTAACGTGCGCCCAAATCTGAGCACACGGGCCCACAACATTTCCTCCTTCATTGGAAATGCAGCCGCCGCAGCCGGGATTCGATCCCGCGACCTGCGGGTCAGTAGCCAAATACCTTAACCACTAGACCACCGCGGCGGGGCTATCCTGATGCCCGATATGCTGCGACGAAACGAACAGATAAGAGACCACCGCATCTGCCGCCTCGCAGCCTGGTAGCCACTACTCATTGTCCTTCGCCCCGGGAACACCGGGCTACCCTTCGGGCCTGCTGTCCAGATTTTTCACCGTCGTGGAGCGGTGTGTCAGCGTGTTTTCGAGCACCAATGAGCCCAATCATCTTTTTATAATATTGTGGACTTCGTCCGCCTATATACTGGTGTATGTACCAGCCACGATACCATCACCTACAGGACACTTGAAGAAGATGCTGATGTTTAGTACATGCCCAACGCACCGCGAAACCAGCACAAGTGCCTCCCAAGCGGTTGACACGAAAAGAACCACCACAAAAAACAAGAAATAACAAACCAGCGGTAGCCGCCGGCTACAACGGCTGCCAGCAGAATTGGGACCACTCCCAGCTACTACTCGTTTTATGAGCCACCGTTCAACTTCTCCTATGAAGGCTGACAGTGCTCCCAGCCCTTTTATTATCGAGCAGCCCCTCAAACACCCGTTGTTTTGTGGCTGCGTTTGTGAGGATGTTGTTGCGACCTGGGTTGACGCTATGCCATCGCTGCCATCTAGTTGTTGCGACTCCGGGTCCTGCGGGTCTCAGTTTGGTAGCGGGCCCCCGTCCTAGGACCCATCGTCGAATAAGTCAGATGAGGCGCTCATGAAAACGACAACAATTTACTTACTTGGTTAGTAAAGTGATCATGTAGAAGTCAAGAACTGTACAGGAGAACTGCTGAACTGTAGAACTTATAATATGCAAAAGTCTGCCGCTAATATTGCGCCGCATTGCCAACCCTGGGCGCATTGTTCGTGGCTTCAGCCAATACGGCGCTCGATGGTCTAGGTGTTCCACCCACGAAGGCGGCGAAAGAACCAAACAATGCACGTGGAGAGGGCATAGTTTGCACGATGCCCAGATATGGTTCAAAACGCACTGCACCGACGTTTCGCACACGTCTCCAAGATTTTGCGCACGTCCGATGATCTTGGATGACCTTGGTTTCCAGAACTCTCCTGGCAGTTGGGTGAGGTTTGAAAAACCGGCTCCCGGTACACGTACCAAACTTGTCTGATTGCGTTCGGGTAGGACAGTGTAGTGGTCCGCCAGCTTATCGTCAAAACATGCCACTCGATTTAGCCGATCCTATGGAGAAAGGGGGAAGGAGGAGTGGTCGACTGATTTCTCGTCGTCGAGGCGCTGAGGCGGGCTCCCGCAAGGGCTGCAGCAGATAGTGCCTTTTCCTTTTGTAGCGTTAGCTACACTGGCCTCGCTGAGCCAGTTTCGCGTGGCACTGGTCTGCGCATGCGCAATGATGCTCCGCCACCGCCACGCGCGGCTCGCCGCCGGTGTGCGCGCAATTCGATGCGCTGCGCAGACGATCAGTGTTGTCACGCACCGGAACCGGCACCTCCCTCGCACTCGGCCGCGACCACGCGTGACCCGCCGCCGCTGGTGTACGCTTTCCAGAGGAGTGCCGTCATAGCCTTGGTAGACATATGGACGCTGACGCGCGCGCTTTCCCTGTGCCGTCGCCATCTGACACTGCGCTGGAGCCGCTTGATAGCGCCTCTGACTGGCGTTTGCCAGTGTGGTATAGCCATGGAGAAGGAAGAATAATCAGCTGAACTTTTGCTAACGCTACGCATATCCTGGCATAGCTGAGCTATGCCACTGCCATTTTTTCCTTTCCTTCAACCACACATTCCCTTCTCGTTGTTTGCTGGAAGGTGTGGCTTAGCTGCGAATTTGCGAATTTTCGGGACTTCACTTCGCCTTGCAAGGGGCAGCCACAACCGGTCTGGGTTTTAGCTTTCAGCGCAAACTGCAAGCACCACGCTGTTTCCGGTCTTTCCGAATTCACGGTTACCTCGAAATGGCCCAGCTGCCTCCTTGTTTGCTTCGAAAGCCTTGCATAGGGTCGAGCCCACAATGGCCTTTCATGGCTTGTGCGTTTTCAGGTCCTGGATCCCTTGTTCACGTTTTAATGACAGGAAACCAACCCGTCTTGACGGCACATCATTGTTTGGAATGCGTCGAAATATTTTCGTCCCGTTCACAAAGGCCGAGAGAATTCAATAATGATGATGGTCGTAACAACGTACAAGACTGGCTGAAGCTTTACGAGTGGGTCACTGTCTCGTACAAGTGGTGTGCTGACGACGAATTTCGCAATGTTTTCCTTGCACTTGAGGACTCCGTCAGCACCTGGTACGAGAACCAGGAGCCCTACTTGAAAAAGTGCGACACGTTCGAGAGGCAGGCACCTAAAGTGTTCATAAATTTCTTGCGAAGAGAGTGAGCTGAGGCCTTCCATCAATCTTGTCATTTGCTCCGAAACGAGCCCGCAACTATCTTTGCTGAAGAAATGCAAAAGCTATTCCGCCACGTGGGTGTGAGCATTGCTGAAGCCAAGAAGCTTCAGTATCTTATGAGGGCCGTCAAAGAGCAACGTTTTGTGGCTCCCATCTCAAACTCCGCGAAGAGCGTAGTAGAGTTCATTAGCGAGGAGATCGCCGTCAAAAAGACGCTCGAACTATGCGCAAAGCAGTATGACCGCAACTACCTTGCTTCATTGTCCGACTTTCATGTACGCGATGGGCTGCGCGAGCTCCTACTGGGCGCACAACCCGCAATCGCATCGCTCACCGACGCCATCAAGAAAAAAGTTCAGCAACACTCGATCCCACCGAAACGACATGGCCCACATCGTCGCCTAAATCGGGGACTGGTGTTCTCACCTACGCCGCAACGCTGAGAAAGCAGGCAAGACCAAGCGGCTGGTGACGAGATAGCTACACGCCACCATATCGCACGCCATCCAGCCCACCACCACCATAAGTGCCACAGCCCAAAAAAATCACAACCGTAACACCAAACCGCACCACTCAAGACTGATGTTTGGAGGCGCCCAAATCGGTGACCCCTTCACTGCGTTGAAGCCCATCACCTTCTACGACACTGGCCATATCACCAAATGGGCCTTCGCGCAATCTCACACCAGCCTTGCCAGGCCAACGTCTTGATGCAATGAAGGCCTACATGTGAGTCCGACGATGGCGTCCCCTGTCGGTTGAGGTCTCCGTCAAGCCACCATCGCCGCTCGTCGTCACCCTACAATGGGAACTCGAGATGTTTGATATGTGGGGTTCAACGTCCCAAAACCACCATACGATTATGAGACGCCGTATTAGAGGGCTACGAAAATTACGACTACCACAGGTTCTTTACCATTCACCCAAATCTGAGCACACGGGCCTACAACATTTCCGCCCCCATTGGAAATGCAGCCGCTGCCGCCGGGATTGCATCCCGCAACCTGCGAGTCAGCAGCCGAGTAGCTTACCCACTAGACCACCGCGGTGGGGCGGATTTCAAGAAGGAGGTCACCATACACACATAGGGGAAGCTAACACCCGTGCCATCGGGATGTGACGCTGCTCTCGAGTGAACACGGGAACCCTCAAGGGACCCCGACGCAACGTGACGACTCGAATGCTCTGACGCTACTTAGTACAACGACGACCAGCCTGACTTCCGCAGAGCTTTGTCAAGAGGCTTCCATCTGGCCCAGTGGTTACCACGCGAGATGACACACTGCACAGTCGGTGTCATATCGACTTCGAAGCCGCACATCAAGTACTGGCTAGGCAGTCAGTTTTGACAGACGTCCAGTTGTCACACTGGTCGATACAGGGGCCAACTACCCCTTTGTGAGCTGGCGGTTCGTTAATCTCTTTATATTGAATTCCAATGGCAGATCCAGATCAAGTTTTTCTGCTGTGATCGGGGCACTCATTTTCCAATGACGGATCGGGAGCGTGAATTGTGAGTTACAATGGCAGATTGAGAGCAACCACAGATCACACATTGCTCCATGGAGCAAGAATTGTTGCTCCGCCGAAATTGGTGGATTTGACCGGAAGTTCGATTGACGTACTCTGTGCACTCGCCTTTCATCCAATCACCGATGGATGTCCGGAAAACGCTTTGCACTCTCTCGCACTTTCCTGTGCTCCCTCGCTTTTCTGCCAAATCTGCGTTTCAATCGCAGTATTGGCGAGAGCAATCTCGCTCGGATCTGTACGCTCCAATTCACAATCCGGCCCAGCGCTCGCAATCTGCCATTAGAATTCAACATTAAAAAACAGTCAGGCCTGCGCGAAACAGGCAGCCCAGTCACAGCGAGAGCTCGAAGAGTGCTCTTTCAGAGCCTTTTCAAAGATAATATTATTTGTTAGGATACTTCGACATGGAAATTTTGCTCAAGATGTGTGTCTGTTTCTGTCTGTCACTCGGTTTAGCCATCAGAGTGAAACCCTTTACAGAACGACCACCCATTTTGATCTCCTGGTTTCGTTCATACTAGTCAAGAATGTTAACCAGAAAGCGTATGTTACGCATGTTCGGGCACAACATCAACACACCAGTATTACGTGATGTGTTACTTTTTTAAGAATGCATATCAAAATAAGCAATGGAGTCAACCTAAGACACAGATACCACGTTTGGTATCTGTTATTTTTTGCTTCCTCCCAACACCTACCTACACATTCGTAAGCAGCAACTCTATCCCCGCTGTCATGACTTATTATATTACTCGGCGCAGTAACACATGTACTTAAGCTCAGCCATGTAGCTTTGGCAGTACTGCCACAAAAAAAATGTCGCTGAGCATAGCTTCTTCTATAAACTACTTTTTGTGACGGGTAAGAAGTTTCCGTTGTTCCTTGATTCGAAAGTGGTGCTGTTGGCGTTTTGGAAACAAAAATTTCACGATCTCAAAACCATGCCTGGCTTATCACTGAATGTATTCCTATTAACTGGAAGCATTACACGTACATCTGGGTGTCTACGCTGAGAGCCAAATGGTTAGGAGAAAGTTGCATCGCTTTCTAGCGTCGGTGGTGAGACGCAGTCGCTAGAATGTACTAGACGCAGTCGAAAGGATGGAGTGCCAAAGCTTATTCACTTCTCATCGGCACGAGAGTTTCATAAAATGAGAACTCCACCTAACTAGCATTGTGCTCGCAGTCTCTTTTATTCTGCTTTTTGAGAAGAGTAAGTCCCGCGGATCACTCTAACCTCCTCCCTCACGCAGTTAAAGAACTCTGGGAGGAGAAACGCAGTTGCTCTGCTTTTGCAGTACTTCCTGTATTTTTGTGAGTGTTCTTAGAGGAGATTCCACTGATTGACTTGATTGATATCAAGGCTTCGCAAACCAACAATACAACTGGAGGAAATATTCATCTATATGTATGGAAATATGTTACCTTGCATCACAAACTTCCGTTGAAAACTGATAAAAGTGCCTTTCAAAACCTAAAGTGAAATACGTGTTTCGGCTATGGTAACTTTTACCATATACAGATAAAAGCAAACATGACAAGAAATAAATTAGGTTTTACATATGAAAATCACATCATCTGTGAGGGATGCCGTATCGGAGGGCTCCGTATTTCGTGCCACTTCGGGTTCTCTAAGGTGTACCTAGATACGAACAGTTCGCCTCCATTTTAAATGAAACTGTGGTGTCCGAGAAGACAAGCTCCTCCTTACGGATCAATCGGACAAGCCAGGTAGGTACCAGATAATATCATCTCCCCTGCTCTGAATTTATTTCTTTTACTCTCTTTTGTTCTGCGCCCGTGTGAAACATGATTGTGTAAAAATGCAAAGCAGGAAAAAGTATCCAATACTGATACCTTTTCAGTGGTGTCACAGAGTGTCGACTTACAGACGCTAATCACCTAATTGAGGTGATGCAATTATGACAGATTTGAAGCGCGTGGACGGAGGTTGAGAATTTAAGATCGATCACATCTTTCCTGCCCTTGCTCTGTATTTAAGGGAGAGGTCTCTGCCATTTGCGACGCCTTTGTGTGAGACCATATACTAATATGGTCGCAAGATATCGAAGCCTGGTACTTGAATAAATAAAAATAAACAGTGATGTTGAGGCTTCAATATCATTAACAATCAAGTGAAATAAACTTTAGCGCTTAATAGATGCATCTGCATCTTGGTGTTTGTTTAGTGATTGTGGTTTGTGTTACGGGAACGGCGGAGCCCTGTTATGTCAGCTTCAAGAGATTTCATTTTTTTATATTTTTTGTGGCTTGTAGCAAGATACACAGTATTTTCGTAAGTGTCTCGCACTATGTCATTGTCATCAAGTTATTCGATTGCTTTACCGTACTCTTATTGATACTATTGTTATACGGCATTCGATCACAGCCCTAACGTTAGGGGCGTCAAGCAACTTGATAGCTAGTATCTGAAAAGCAATGCCCACATCTTGCACAACAGCGAATACAAACATCTGTACTATGTAAATTATTTTATCGAAAAGGTGCTCTTGCAGGAAGAGCTCAAGACTGGCACTTTTTCTGTCAGCTACTCACGAATACATGAAGGTGCATTTGGCGATACGTGTGACCATATATATTGTCTCAATAGACTGCGAGAGATGTCAACTGGTGCAGCGCTATTGGACAATAAAGGCCATGCTAATGCACAGGTTCTACAATGCGCTTACTTTAGTCATAAGCTTTATGAAATTTATTTATGCTTTCAAAAGAAACACAATTTTTTTCGATTCCTTTTCTGTCTCAAGTAGTTTCACTGCTTTCGCAATGTTCACGCAGTTGCACTTTTGCCAAATTGGTGTATAGACATACCAGCTTGAGCAAAGAAAGAGAGGGAATAAGGTTGTGTGAAAGACGGCGAGCTTAACCAGAGCAAAAAGAAGACCTTATGATAGTGGTTAAAAAATACCGTCATGGTAATTCAAGTGCCATAGCAGACCCCACGAAGAGCGAAGACGCTGTTTGTCTCACACCTAACTTTTCTTGTCCAACTTCACTTTGCTTTTGGTACGGTATTATAATTTCTGTAAAAATTATGTGTCTGCCCATATGCTAATTTCAGTATAGTCAACAGTAGAGTCCCCGGTAATAAATTTCTTTGTTGTAGCAATGCGAGGGAACGTTGCAACACCCCACTTTTCTCATGATGGTCAAATGGCGCTATTTCGAAATTCGCAGATGATCAATGATCGTGTAGGTCACATGCATAACCATACGATGCAGCGAGATCACCACGGCATTGTCCAATATACATAGCGGGGCGCAATAAGCATTGTTTTTTATCTTAGTATCAAGATAGTATTGCTCGTTATGACTATCAATTGATAATTTGTGTACTCGCGACAATGATGTGCAGCAAAAGCGTAGTACTTCGCGTTCATCTAAAAACACGTTTTTCTTGTTTCGGTCAAGAACAAAGCAAAGTAAACTCAATCGCTAGTATAATAATTCAAACTTATTGTAAAATATTTTAGGAAAGTGAGAGTAATAATAATATTATCTGGGGCTTAACGTCTCAAACCAATCATATGAATATGAGAGATGCCGCAGTGGAGGACTCCGGAAATTCGGACGACCTAGGGTTCTTTAACGTGCGCCTAAACATAAGCAGGTGGGCCTCAAGCAAGCAGTGTGGTAGTGACTATGCTGTGGCAGAATTTCTAATATTATTGCCCACTCACTCACCTTCGTCTTAAGGCGCGAGCCGGCACAGAAGTAGTCGAGTCCCCTATGAACTTCCATTGCATGCATTACAGGCACAGGGTAGTAGTCGGTAGGTGGTTCGCGGAAACCCAGGTAGTCGGGGTACACAAATAAACCGAAGCTCGGAATTTCTTCTAAAAACAGCGTTGCGTACCCGCGCTTCTTGTACACGCTCCACAAATGTGGCAGCTCGTCGAAGGTCAAGTTTCGAAAGAGCCTTTCCACGTCGTCACCTGCTAGTCCCGTGAGCAGCGGAATCTGGTTGCCGAAGGAACTCTCACCCACCTATGATAAACAAGCCACCAATGAATGTAACAAATCCGGCAAGTTCATTGACAGGCGCAATGAATATTGTAGTCGAAACTGCAAGCACTGGACAAGATTTGTAGCTCCTTACTCAACATCATCGCCAGTTGGCCTGAAAACGCTTACTGGGGAAAAGGAAAATTTCCGCGAGGCGAGTAACAATACGTTTGTTCATTAAACGATGGTAATTTCATATTAAGCTTAACATTGCTGCAATGCGGGCCTTCCACCAAGAGCCAGTGGGAGAGCATGGGTGACTGAATACGTTAGGGTTAGCGGCAATCAGACAGAACAAGTATTGCGTTGGAAGTCGTGGCAGCGGTGAGGGCGCGTGCAGTCGAAGCAAAGCGTGCTTGTCTACAAGCGGACCCCCAAGTGAGAGCCCGCGAAGCAGATGCGGTACGCAAGCGGAGGCAAGAGAACCTCGAATCAGAGTGGGTGCAGGGAGCAGCGATCAAGCGCTGAAACCTGTCGCTACCCGTGGCTGGTGGCGTC